>VYZX01028614.1:0-15352 GCA_013401335.1 Brachypteracias leptosomus | reverse complement strand
CCCAAATCTTAAACCACAACACCTAGGCACAGAAGAAGCCACAACAGCAATAGATTAACAATGTCCTTATCCTCTACTGTTGCAACTGACAGCAAAACCTCCCTGTAGCTCTGCCAAATTTCTGTAGACCGAAGCAAAAAATGAAGGCACACATGGGAATGCGTAGGTATTAAGTGTCCAAATGTAGATTATTCAAATAATTAACTCAACTAGCTACTTGGTGATTTACCTTGAATGATTAAATCTCTGGAGTTGCATGTGGAATCAAATTTAAAATTACAAATATGCCTAATTACAATAATTGAAAACAGAGCGTTTTATCACAGACTTTTGTGGACTATTAAATAACTGGTTTAATTTATAAATTAGTTAATCAGCAGAAGGCAGCTGTGGTGAAACTGTGTAAATGATACCCAACTGAAAGGATTTTTTGGTTTAAAGCCCGTGGTTTTGCCATTGGAGTTTCTGAGGGTATTGATGGGATTTACTCTATATAGTGTCAAAGGAAATTTAAAGCAACAAGGTAGAAAGATGTTCCTTATGATTCATGTGCCCAAACTCACATTGCCTGCAGTGATATTCCTAGTTTCTGATACCTGATTTCTCAAGCAACTTTTTGCTTATAAAGCAGTTTTCCAAATTAAAAAAAAGATGCATGAAAGAGTAAACTTGCCATGACCATGAAGCTGTTAAAACTGAAGAGACTTGTGTGGTCAAGTAGAGAAGCTATAGCTGATTTGGGGGTTAGCAGTTTTCAGAATCACTTACAATTGTGGTAGAATCTCTGAGGATCTTCTGCAGAGTGACTTGCTGAAACTCTTTTCTATGGTCTAGGTGTCCTGCTCCAACATATACTCCTGGAAATCTGAATCGTGTTTGGCAATAAAAGAGTAGAAAATACCATCATATGCTAGTAGATAAGTAGCACAACATAAATGTCAATTCTTTATAGAAAAAAGTCTGCTAATAATGTGAAAAAAAGATGCATTTGCACCAGCCACATAAACACTTTCCATGGCATTGCTTCCTATACAGGATCTTAATGATGCTCAATTCATCTCTTTAAATTATGAACTAGGACAGCTGGCTGAAAGACCAGGGAAGAGATACTAATATTTTCAGAAGGATTGAGCACAATATCTTTATATCATTTAGCATATCTCCCCTTTATCTGTATGCATTTTATTTAGTAAGATTTAGTAAGCTAAGTATATTGAAGTTCTCAAAGTAGAACAATAGAAACAAATATAACCTGGAATGTATCAGAGACTGAAGGGATTCCATGCTTTTAACCTTGTTATTCTTGACATTTATAGTGTGGATAATAAATTGACTAATTATTTTACAGCATGGATTGTCAACATCTGTAAAATTTATCAATTTGAAATGAGAATATTCAACTTTATGTATTCTCTATTGTTTTTATTTTTTTTTCAGAGTCTTAAAATGTATTTATGTAAAGATTATTTTAATGTATTTCATTAAGCTCTCAAAATAAAACCCATCTGACTTTTTCTTTTTTCTTTTTTTTTTTTTTTAAGGAAGAAGAAAGGGTATTTTCTGCATCAAAGCTACAATGATGGGTCAAACTGCATTCTCCTACATAGCACAATAAATAACATGAAAAACTAATCTGAAATGAGATCTAGAGCTTGAAGGTAAACAGCATGCTCATGGGAGAGAAAAATGCATGCAAGAAGTATTGTTCAAGGCATTTCCATGTACATATGTTCTGGAAGATCTGGTTACGTATGCTATTCTTGAGTGAATTCCCAGAACGGGGATTAGTGATGAGTTGTGCCTCCCCAGATGATTCCAATTAATAACTCCATTACAACTACAGAAGCAACTCCAACAGACAGGCAGAGAGTGGCAGAAATGTGTGCTTATAAGAATGCAGCCAGTGCAGCCAGCCATAAACTGTGATGTGAGCTGGGAGGAAGTCAGGAAAGGAAAGGGACAGAGAGGAAACCAGTGGAATAGATGTTTCCAGCCTCCATGTGTGAGAGAATATTGCTGAGTAAAGCCCACTTTCCCTACAAAAAAAAATGGTTGTGAAGAAGCTTGGCTGAGGGGATGGCTTAGCTTTTATTCCTTCATCAAAGGAATTGCTGCATTTTAATGCTGGCCTGCAAACATCTTAAAATGATTAACATTAACATATTTCACTTTCACTTGTTACTTGGTGGGTTTTGAAACTCTGTTATATCACGGTTGCAACATGAAGACAGTGGAAATGAATGACAAGAAAAGAGTGGAGTGAAAAAGGTGGTGGTGAAATAAAAAAGAAAGTGTTGTTTTGGGCAGATATAAAACAAACTTTCATTAAACAAAAAAATCCATCAGGAAACAGTGCACTGTATTTGCAACATGTTGGCAAGTCTCAAAGTAAATTAATTCTCCTAGGACTTCAGATTGTTGATTTTTTTTTTTTCATTTTGAGCATAAGGTGGAAAACTCTACTTTAGGAAACATTGAAATACTTTGATGTTACAGCCTACAAATTTTTCCTCAAAACAATTTGTCAACTTCAGTCCAGAAATTCATGAAGCCACATTTTTGAGCTTACTATCTTCTGAAAAGAATTTGCCCAGCTGTACTTTCACACTTCAGTGATAAAGAATACATCCTTCAATCCTCAATGCATGTTTGCTGAATTGATGTCTTAAACATTATTATAACATTGAACCGGCAGCAAGTTTCAGGCATCCTCCATACTGTGTTGTAATCCAGAAAGAACTTCTGGTTATAAGAGTTTCTAGGGATAGCAATTCTGGAAGAGAACCATACTAAATTAGACATGTAGTTTTCATCCATCTCTGAGTTGCTTTACCTGTAGATTTTCTAGTGGAGATGTGGGTCACTGTTAAATGAATTTAGTTTACTGAAAGCCAGATTATCTTCAGTTGCCTCTTGCAAGGCTTGCAAATAGTCCATAGACTCCCCAGTGGCTGCAGTACTGAGGGCCACTACACTAGGCAAAACAAGAAGGCTGTGTTCCACTTTGACCAGCTGGGCTAAGTCACCATTATATTTAAGCACATCATATAGGAACTATTGGAATGGAGTCATAATCTGTCTCTTCCAATGTATATTATACCATCCCTAGCATGGTATAATATAGCTAAGAGAAGATCATTATTTGCTTTCCTAGCTTTACTATGCATAGTGAGTGTAATTATGTTATTGCAAGTTATATAGGCTATTGAGGTAGTGACAAACACACAGACAGCAAACCTTGATCAACAAGACTGTTGAAGTCTGATCCCACTCCCAATATTGGCTGAAGTAGACTTAGATCAAGACAAAGCTCTACAGAGAATCCCACCTATTGTGCTCCATCATTGAAATAAAAGCAGAGTATCTCCCTCTTGCACAACTTCATCCCTAGGAATTTGAAAAATGTAATGGGTGCTGACACATCATACTCTTAAACGGTTGCTGTGTTGTGCTTTTTCTTAAAAAAAATAAAATGCTCTTTGCTTTGGCTCCAGCCGCGTGGAGAACATCAGAACCTGCTAATTGTTTGAGAATCTGTCCTTACTCTTTCTTTACCCTAAAAAAATGTCTATTGTTAGACATAATGTAAATTGTTTGAATGGATGAAACTATATATATATATATTCTGGGGCAGGAGTTGTCAGGGCTCATTGATAGGGCTTTACACTAGATTTGAAGGGGGAAGGGGTTAATAATTTCATGCTTGCCTGTAACAAACAGTGGGGCAGCACACCAGGGACGGAAAAATGGAATGCTAGTAAGGGTTCTTAACTTGTTGCCCTGAGGCAAGCCAGGAGCAATGCATCAGGACACCCCAAGGGAATCAAGGGGGATTCACACAAGAGGGTGACATGGCCAGCCCAGCTGAAGTGCCTCTACACGAATGCATGCAGCTTGGGCAATAAACAGGATGAATTAAGGGCCACTCTGCTGCTGGAAAGCCATGACATAGTGGCTATTACTGAAACTTGGTGGGATGGTTCCCATGACTGTAATGTAAGGAGAGACGGATGNCCTGGGCACACTGTAACACAAAAAGAAACTTTATGAGAAGTGGAAGAAGGGGCAGCTAGAATGGGGGACATTTGAGGAAGCTGTCCGAGCAGCTGGATTCTGTGACTTTACTTTCTCTCCAGTAATGTATCTCTATCTGCTACAAGCCCAGGAATGAACTATCACTTGATCAAGAGACAACAGAAGGGAGACAGAGCAACTGATCTAGTGGGAGGTGTCCCTGCCCATAGCAGGGAGGTTAGAACTAAATGATCTTTAAGGTCCCTTCCAACCCTGACAATTCTATGATTCTCTATTGACTTCTGCTAATACTCTATATCTTTATTTTATCTGCTAATTACAGCAAATAGAAAATGTAGACATGCATGAATACAGTAAGATAATGTCTTTTAACAGTAATTAATTAAATCATAAAACAAGACGTGCTATTTAAGGGATAATGTTCATAGCACTCAAAAACATCAAGCAATAAGATGTGTTTGTAGTTGATTAAATGTCAGAGTGAATCTGAAGCATTTAATAATGGCAAAAATAATTTCCTGCAGGTATATTAATAATATGAAAAGGTGGAGCTTCACAATGTGTTATGTACAGATGGAAACACCCTGGACTTACAAGGAGAAGGAGAAGTTTGTTCCATAGCCAGTAGTCCATCGCAGAGCTGTGTGGGTCGGGACAAGCATCAGTTGAATAAATGGTATTGTGCACACCTGTGATAGCATTATTCTGTTCCTGTACTGTGCAAGTGCTCTCACATGGCAAAAGCCATGCTGATTTCAGCATGAATGGCTTTGATTTTGAGAAATGAAAGTGTACATTAAACACTCCTGACATTTTCTGAAGTAAGGACATGAAGTACATTGTGACAGAGTATAGGCAGGTCAAGCCATAGCTCCCCGCATCTTTAATTTCTTCTCATGATTACCATCTGATAAGTTAAACTTTGAGTTTTTCCCTGTCTCAGTCTCTAGTGCTGCTGACAAAGTTCACCACAAAAAGCTTATTTAGTCCCAAGGAGAAAAAGTAAAGTCCTTATTGCATTTAGCATTAGTTTGCAAAGGCCTGTAGGATATGCATTCTTGAGTATAATGATTTATGGTCAAAGATCATACATGGAAAGAAGACATTTCATTTACTTTTCTTTTAGAGAAATGTAAACAGTACTTCTCACTGATTAATAATAAACTTGCTGTCCTTCTTTGAGTCACAGGTCTCAAGTTTCAGTGTATTAATATTAACAGGAGCATTCCATTTGGTGAAATATGTAAGTTGTTCAATCACACAGGTCCATATTTTCTGAACTAGACCTTATTTGCTCACACTTGAAATTCTGCACCCTCTTGCATTGTCAGTAAGCATCAGATTCATTTTAGAGCATAATACGCACTCTCTGGCCCACAATTGGCTATAATCCCTTGCCTGTCATCATGCAACTGTATGAAGTGTCTTGAAACAGAAGAAATCTGGCCAACATCTCAATGCCATATAATTATCATACAGTAACTACCCACACTGATTACCAGTCAAATTAAACAGGGAGTTTGACAATGAGCTTGTGTGTGTATGTATGTGTGGGTAGAGCTGGTGGCTCATCTCTGCCCAGACAATTCAGCAGTAGGAAGCACAGGTACTGTATTTCCTATACTAAGAATACCAACTGAGAACTCCTAGCTAGAGCACAGAAAAAGAAGATGGGCCACAGTCCAAACTGTTTTAATAGGAAGAAAAAAAAAGTTTTTCATAATTTGGCTTTGATTCCTGTTAAACATCAAGAGGAGCTGTTGCTGCTGGATGCTCTCTACTGAAAGCTACTGCATTCATGCAAGTTGCTCTGTCTCCCTTCTGTTGTCTCTTGATCAAGTGATAGTTCATTCCTGGGCTTGTAGCAGATAGAGATACATTACTGGAGAGAAAGTAAAGTCACAGAATCCAGCCTGGTGCTTTTTGGTCATGTAGTGGGTTGATAGTCTGACTACAGACTGGAGAAGATGAACAGGAGCTACAGTCAAAGAGTCAGGTAGTAAAAATCACAGCTGACTCACCATTTAGCCCTTTAAAAACCTCTAGATGCTCAGTGTATTACATTATAGAAGGCAACATAAAAGAACTTTGACTCTCATTGTAGCTGAACTCCTCGCAAGTATGGATGACTATATATTTAAGTTATCCTTCTGATATAGGGCACAGATTTTAAAATGAGACTTCTACTGATATCCTACAAGGCTGCCGTATTTATGGAGGTAAATCAGAATATTACCCACAATGGCATTAATCTTACAGCTGGGATTTTTAACTAGATGAACCTGTATTCAAGCTGGATTCTTCTAATCAAAACATTTGCAATAAGAGGTTCTGTGGACAGATGCAGGCGATAGAGCTACCACTGTGCATCAATCCCTTTACAAGGGGATTATTTCTTAGCTCCTGTTATTACTAAGAGCATACAAGCTTTTCTGAGAGGCAAACCAGCTTCACTTCAAAGACCAGCTGTAGTAGACATATCTATTTCCAGATTTCAGAAAGAAGAGAATAAAAGTTTGTGGCATCCGTAAAAAGCAACAATTAGAGGACAGTAATCCCTACATACAAATACTGCACTTTGCTGTGAGAGCTTTCCAACAGTAGTCTCTGAAGCCTATTTTGAGGACTGACGATGACATTAGAGACTATGTATATGGTGAACCTGGATGCTGTCTTGAGTAGGCAGGGGTATTTTTTGATGTTGCCCTGTTAAACTCCATCTTTTATAATAAATGGTATAGTCATGGACAAGTAGAACAGAAGTTAAAAGACTAAGGGCAAATCATGGTAAATGCCAAACAGTTGTGGTCATTGTCAGGCAGAGGGGAAAAAAGTACCAAAAAAAAAGGTTTTGTGGTGATTCAGGATGACTGTCTGTATTATCACAATATAAATGTTTGTTTTAGTTGGAAAGATGAGACTGGGGACTCAACAGGCCCAAGTTGCCTCAATGTAGTTGGAACAGGGATACCGTACATGTTACTGTTCTATTCATTTCTGAATGAATACTAAAGAAATTCAGGTGGTACAGTGCAATGAAATATCAGTACAGTGCAATTCAGGTGGTACAGTGCAATTGCCAATAAAGTTGGCAAAACTGAAACAAGACCATTTTATTGGTGACTGCATGTTAAGATGGTTAAAGTCACCACACCTCAATCCTGATATCGGTCAGGTTTCTCAGCTGACTTTATAAGAAATTCACATCTCTGTTAATTATGAAAAGTTATATCATTTTCCTTTATGCAGCAGTCAAAACCTTGGAATATTGCTTTAAGTTATGAATTTAGAATTTTTAAATTTTAGGGTTTTTTTAAGAGCTTCTGCTGGCATAACTTGGTTTATAGCCCTATTAGTTTGAGTTGCTAAAGCGTTACACAAGATAGCACTAGCATTCAGACAGAATTCTGAGTTGTGGAGCCATAAATTGACAGCATTTTATTTGATGAAAGTGAATTTTCCACGTTATGAACTCCATTTGACATACTTTCTGATCTTAAAAAATTTATTGCATTTGGAGAATGGAGAAAGATGGACTGTTCAAATCCTCCATAACTAATAATTTATCAAACCTGTCTCCCACTTTTTCTTCACATACAAAAGACTGTTCTGTTAATGTCCTCCAGTACTTAAAGCTAATGGGCTATATTTAGGGTATTCTATTATCTAAGATATGTGACAAATACTAATCATTAAAGATATCTACTGAAAGGGCAACATGATTTATTATTAATCAAAAGAATAAATCAGGTTTTCCTCTTCTATGGCAATCCTTGTCTATTTACAAGGGTTGCTAATATTCCAGTTCTCACATCTTGTTGTTAGTGGAGCTCCGGTTGTTTCTGCTCCTGAGGGTTTTTAAAGAGTTTTCACCAATTCTACATCTAGCTCACTAGAAAAGGGACAGACACTTTCTCTGGTTCAGGGCTCAAAGCTGCAAGATAATAGCATAATATTAGGCTTCAATGTCAATTCTGCGCTTTTTGAGGACATATTCTTGTCCCAAAGAAAAACCTTTTGGCCAGGCATGCCATCCTGTTTTGTGAAGCAATGAGCTACCTAGAAGCACAATTAGGTAGGTGAGTGCAGGTCAGACGTGGGACTTAAAAATGCTAGTTTCAATGCTGAGGATCTCTCTCCAGCTGTGGTCTGTAATGGAAAAAAAAAGACAGTTGTTCCCATCATGTACAGTTTGTAGTAGGCAGACTATTTTGCAGAGTATCCCAGAGAAACACTGCCTGAAATAAACTGATGTCTCCCAAGCCTTTTAGGAGTGAAAAGAAAGAAGTAATAGATTTTCGTCATAAGACTAATCTAGAATACAGCTATTCCCACTGCCCCATCTGCCAATTTTCTTTTCTTAACATGATGATAATATGCAGATCCCCGTATCCATCATAAGCAGAGGCAGCCCTAATTACACGAACGCACATTCTGCTGATAGTAAGAACATGATGCCAGTTAGTTACAAGGTGCATCTTTCTTACAGTGTGGTGAAAGAAGGTCAAATCTCACCAAAAAAGCTTTCAGGAGTAAGAATGATGTGTTCTGTAGTATCTGATTGATGGGAAACTATTGGAGGCACCAAAAGATTTCCTGCTGGAAAGACCTGGTGTTACTGGAAAGCAAGCTGAAAATATAACTATTGTTACCACCCTGTGCTTCTCCCTAAGCATCCAGTTAGAGGATACAAGACCAAATGAACCTTTTTTAGAGGTGAAATGGGAACACTTTAGTGAAGAAACACTGCTTCGGATTGATGATACTTCCACCTATAAATCAACATGGGGAGGAGGGCTGTGGAAATTAAGACTCCCAGTTCATTACATTTTTTGTGAAATACAGCTATGCTTGATGCTCTCAGTTGGCTTTTCTCCCTCAAGGGAAGGATTCTATTTCAAACAAAGATGCAATTTCTGCTAGTTAGGTGGTTGGGAGTAGAGAATAAGGCAAGGAAAAAAAAGGCTTTTGACAAACTTATTTTCTGATTCTCAGTGTGTTTCCCCTGATCTTTAGCTTCCATCTCCTCAGTAGGAACAGCAATTTGATTAATGACACCATGGCTGCCCTGAGCAAGAGTAAATAGGAGAATAAGTATAAAGTGCTGCTGAACATCCCAGCTCAGTCTGCAGGACAGCTACCCCGTCAAAGGGGCTAATGGTGCTTCTGTGCAAGCACAAGAAGAAGCCACTTCCCTGCAAGCCATCAATCCCCACCATTCCCACAGGACACAGATAAAATGTCATGTTCTGTCATGGGGAGGTGACTCAGATTCACTGGTTCTCTCTATTAGAGTGTAAAGCAAACAATGCCTGAGGTCCATAAACAACCTTTATTTCACAGCTGGGCTTGTTAGCAGATCCTTAAATGATGGGAAGAAATGTGGCTTAATTTACTGAGAGAGAGAGGGGTCACTGGTCCACATTCCTGCATTGTTCCAGCCAGCAGGGAGTCTCAGTCTGTAGGAGTGTTTGTCCAAAAGTCCTACAATAGGTTTATCTTTTTCCCTTTTGGAGTGTCACCCCTCATGTGTCCTGGGAGGGTTCTCTTTACATGTGGTATGAATTGGGCAGAGGTAGGTGTGTTATGGCTAGCATGTTCACCTTAATGCCCATCTCCATATGCATGGATTTTACCAGTTATATCCATTTCATGGTTAATGAGGCAAAGTTTGTATTTTGGTCACCTAAGGGGCCAGGACAGGGCCATAGAGGTTCCACAAGGCTCCTTCTCCTGGCCACAACTAGTACAGTTGCCATGGTAACTGTTCCTCCCAAATGTTTGAGGAAAAACAGCTGACCGTCTGGTTCCTTACACAACACACATCAGTGAGAGCTCTTTATGGAAAAGAGAATTTTCACCATCCCATTTTCTTCCCTCTCACACACCCTCACACCACACCCTCCCCTCCTGCCCCTCAGGTTTAGACTAAAATTCTTAGAGAAGAGGAAAAGATTTCTCTCCTGTCTTCCCTGCAAGCAATCTTTAACCCTGGTTAGTCCACAGATCAGTGTTCAAAGGACTATTGCCACATCATCCACCTTCACCATCCAACTCAAGTGTCCTGAATTGCACTCAGGAGATGCCTACTTCTTTGTCCAACTGAAATTCTTATATGACTAGCTTTAGATATTCTGATCTAGCTGAAGTCACTGTTGCCATATGGGGATTTTAATCATTCCTGCCCATGGTTTGAAGTGTATTTCCATCTGTATTCCTAAATTAAAATAGCATAAGGAAGGGTAGAAAATGAGAGGAAGAAAACATTAAGACTATCTTCTTAAATATAGCCTCGAGTATGATGCAAAGACTTCATTCTGGAGATAAAACACTTTGTTGTTTTACTGTATATTTTAGGAGAGAATAATATCTTAATTCTGGTCCTGTAATTGTTTAGAAGCCTTGCTCTCTACCACAACATAATTATACAGCACAGAATAACTATTTTACAGTCAAGTACACTAAATGTGCATATTTAAGAAACCTGATTTAAACAACTGCATAGAATACTGTAATTTTTCCATCTAAACCAGAGACCAATTGCATAGCTAATGAAGCTCACTGGTTCACCCAACTCCTAAAGTAGAGCTTGAAACTTTGTTTTATCATGGAAATTATGCATTTTAGCCACCATAACAGGATTAGACTCTAGGTTTCCACTGATTCCATAAGTCAAAAAGGAAATTCTTCTATAATGTTCTCTTTTATCTGTGCTACAGCACAAGCTGGGTGCCTCCAAAGAAGGACCCCAAACAAAGAAATTTGTGGAAAATCATACCCTTATAACGCCTCATGCAACAGTTCAGATGAACAGTAATATTAGGGTCTGGTATCTTCTCATTCTTCATTGGATCATTTTATTGTCTCTAGGAGCCCTGTTTCTTTTCTTATTTCTAGGGTTGCAGTTTCTGCTGATGATTGCAATTTCCTTCTGAAAGTTCTGGCTTGAGCTGGCTCTGGAGCTTTCTAAACTACGTAAAAGTTCAACATATTGAGGTGAAAGTTTATAGCTTGTGGTAAATTTAGCTACCAAGGCTAAGCAAGTTATGCTAAAACAAGTTCTATAAAGTAGTATACCAAATCACAAACAGTTTTCAAGCACCAGTCCCAGAGCTAGTTCTACTGAGTGTATTGCCAAAATCAAAGCTATTGAGAAACGTCATAAAACTTACAGCTTCAGGTCACAGAGTAAGTTTTCTTATGGCAAAGACATATATTTTTCAGTCATTCATCCTGTCAGTTAATGAAATTTAACATTTTTGTAGCATACTAAATTCATGGCATGCATAAGTACTCAGTTTTTATTAACAATGGTTTATGAAAGCTCTTATTAAGAAAAGTAACAGAGTCATTTAGAAGTGATCCAGTGTTATGGGAGTTTCTCCAAATGTTATAATATAATATTAGAAGGATGATTAATATTATGGCATGCATACAATTTTTTCATATTTTCTGGAACATGAGTATTTTTCAGTCTATAGAATAACTGATATGCATCAATGCATATCAGATATTCAATGCAAGAGGGAAAGTGATTTTTAGCCTTTTTCTCCCCAGACATTTTACTGCATTACTTACATTGAAGAAATCTGATTTAGTATTAGACTGAGAAAAGGATGCAACAGACTTAAAATTAAGGCGGAACAAGAACAAAACCAAACAGTGAACTCCTCCTCCTCCTAGTAATAAAAAATTAGACTAAATCATTTTGGCTAAATTTGAGACGTTTATTCAACCAAGTCTCAAAACATCTAGTCACATGGAGGATCTGGTTCTTCAGCACTTCTTCCAAGCTTATTTAAAGGGAAAAAAATCAAATCTTTTAATGAAATGCCTTTTTTTATTATTCTAACTTCACCTTAATTGCTTAATATTTACTATGTTTTTACTGTTATCACTTACTCACAGTAGACAAACTTCACAGAAGTGAAGAACACAATACAAAATGCCATCAGCAATTTGGGGTTTTTATATTTAGCAAGGCAGATGCTCTGTTAGTAGCACCTGGCTCTACTTAACATTGAGAATACAGCTATATTATGGGGGAGAAGTAGGAAAAATTGTAATACTGCATGGTTCCTACCCTGTTCTGTGATCTATCCTAGCGAATCTCTCCCTGAAAATCTCTGTCACATTAGGCATTGGTAAAAATATGGCTATTACGCTGTCAGAGTAGTCAACAATAAATGGCAAGGGCGATCTCTATTGATTTCACTGGGATACTCACAGCTCATATAAACAAGGCCTAGTAACTTATTTTAGGTTTCCTGGAATTCTCACTCATTTTTTACTCCTGAAACAAAGCATCCTTTTCTTCATTGAAGTAAGAAATGGATTTAAGACATATTCCTGAATCAACTAGACTGTCTTTGTTTTTTGTCAGGAATGTGTATTCAGTGTGATGAATTGCGTGCAGGGTAAAGGAAAAAAATGAATGATCACAGGTACTGTCAAGGCTTCTCTAGTAGAAAATGTTAATGATGCACTTGGAGATTCCTGATAACTCTGTCAGATGGCCCAATACTGGGAAAAACCTGCCCATCCAACAGCATGCTGATGTGGTTATGGAGTCAGAATCAGGAAGTAGTGGCACTTACAAAACAAAAAAGGAGGGTAGTTTTGTTCTCTGGGATTCAGGTAAAGCATTGAAACAAAAGTTTCTCTGCTTTGACTATCAGAAACAGTCACTGTATCCAATGCAAACAACATAGATGAGGCTTGTGCAGCAATTCATTCTGATTTGCAGAAGTGTTAATTCAACTGGTTGTGTTCCTGGCTGCACAAATAGAGTTTTCTTAGGCTACTCTATGGGGGAAAGAAGATGAGCAGCCAACTCACTGGACTTAAAACATTCCATCAATTACTTGCAGATTTTTAAATATAGCTCAAATATTAAGAAAGCTTTTGAATCCAGCAGTTCAGAGCAGACATCTCCCAAAATTGAGCAAAAAAGGGGAAAGAGGGCAATCCCATTTCCTGATTCAGGTGTCGATTATTTCTACATTATTTTAAATTTAGGCAAAAGATTACAAAATCTGTCACAGGTTACTGAGGGCTCTACACTAACACTGGAGGCCAAAGCATTTTTGCTTTGAGCGGATATGCTATTTCTGCTCTGTAGCATTAATTCTCTACTCATATACAATAAAATTCCTTTAGCTAACCTTGAAATAAGACCATATTGATTAATTATGACATGCAGTATTGAAATCAACACCCTGCTATGGGAGGGGTGTTGAAGAAGAGCCTCTATCCTAAATTAAATATGGTTTCCCTTGTGTAGGAAAGAGATTAAAATCCTCGAAATGCAAACTCTGGCAAATTGATCGTCAAGATAAAGTAATAGCAAGGGCTTGACCTTTTAGCAAAGCACAACATCTTTTCTAACACTTTTATTTGTCAAATGCTGCCAGTTACTGAAGACTAGCCATTGCTTTTACCTAGCTGCCTTCCTGGAGTATGTTACAGTTATCCCTCTCAAAGTTGGTCTAGGACATATGGGCATCTTTGCAACTGTGACTCTATACTCCCTATATTCCCTGTGACTCTATATTCCCTATAAATGTCTAGGTCCTGGGAGAGGAGTCAGAATAGTCTACATGTAAGCTGTTCAATGGTGATTTTTAAAGCATAAAGTCCTGATGTCAGTGTACATTTTATAGAGTCGTTTCATCTTTTTGGGCTGCTAGAGCATCTTTTCCAAGCTGCATCAAAATGATTCTTGTTTGTATGGGACTGTGAAAGAAACTCTATCAAAGAAAGATTTCATATGTAAACATCCCTATTCCAAATCTAAACAGTTGATATTCACCTAAAACTCAATGAATAAAAATTTGAAATGCAAGTTCACTACAGAAAATCAAAACTGAAATAAAACTGCAGGAGTTTTTGGCAATTACAGTTACATATAGAAAAAACCTCTAACATGTTGAAGATTGTGAAGTTTTCAGAATCAATACTTGGGAGCTGAGAAATGTTAGAAATACAAACACCTGTGGCATTTATTCTGCCCAGTAAGTATGATTTTTAACAAAACAATTACACACTGTAGTGGGTTTTTTTGCCACAGGACACCTACCTCCTCCAGAGCACAGGAGGAATGATGTCTGTGTATGAATCAGGCTTGTGGAGTGAAGGAGAGTGTTGTTTGTGGGTTTGCCTCCTTCAATTTGATTAAAACCTTGCCAAGCAAATTCTGGCATATCTGTACTTTTTAAAAATTGCTCTACCAGATGGTTATTATTCAGCTCATGGGGGAGGCACTGGGGGAGTTGTTTAGGAATCCAGAACTTCTGTGCACATGTCATCAAATTAATAAGGACTGTTTCTCTTAAAGAAGAGCTTGATTTGATCTGGTACAATGTAGGAGCCTTAAGACAGGAATGGAAATAGCAGTGTGATGCCAGTATCTGCTGCTTTCCTCTTGCTGTAGTTACCTTGTATTGGTTGTATTCCATCAGTAACGTGAGGATGTAGGACATAAAAACTGCATTAAGGCATCAAACCAATGATCCAACTAGCCCATGACCCTCTCAGTGTCTTGACTGGGGACTCCTGTGAGGAGAGCAATATATTCACAGTGACTACTAGTAGACAGTGTTTGTCAGCTCCCTCTGTGATCAGTGGAGAGAGATGGAGCCTCTCGGCAGACTCCTGGCAAGAGTAGTTCAGACCAAGTTCATGTCTTGGTGGCCCTGAACTGTCTGTCCTTCAGGGGACCTGATTTACCTTTGTTGACAGTACAAAGATGACAGGAAAGGGAAGCTCACTAGATGTATCAAGAGATACTCACAGAGACCCATACCAACCCAGCACTTCTTGACAATGCTCTCTTCCCCTGCCACCACTTATCCTGCTACTGAATCAAAGTGAAAATAGACATATTTCTAAATTTCAAAAGGAGAGTTTAAGCACATTTATGGAGTTAGACCACAGGTCAAACTCTTCCACCTGAGCCCAAAGAGGAAGACAAAAGTGCAAATGTGTTATCCTTCAGATGAGGAAAACAGACAAGAACCGGTTTCTCTGTGTTTAGATTTTCATAGCAAACCTCTTCCCAGTGACAGATTTTGTTGTGAGTTGGTTTTGGTTTTGTTTTTTTTCTCTTTTAGTGCATACTCAGACTTTTATTTTAGCATCTTTCTTTACTCAGAAATATTTTTTTTTTAAATTGAAGGAGGAGAGGGACAACAGGTGAAAGGTTAGAGAGAGTTTTCTTAAGGTTTGAAAAGGCTGAACATCTCTGTGCATAGGGGACAATCTGCAGTTGTTTTCTTGCTCTGAGACTGTTGTACAGAAGTCTCCTTCTCTGGAGATA
>VYZX01028613.1:17429-36140 GCA_013401335.1 Brachypteracias leptosomus | reverse complement strand
AAGGCCACAATAAGGTCTCACCTAAGCCTTTCTTCTTCAGGATGAACAATCTCAACTCCCTCAACCTTTCTCCATAGGAGAGGTGTTCCAGCCCATGGTGAAGCCATGCTGGCTGCCTCAAATCACCTCCCTGTCCTCCATGTGCCTTAGCAGAGCTTCTAGGAGAATCTGTTCCATGATCTCACCAGACACAGAGGTGATGCTGACAGGTCAATAGTTCACAGGGTCCTTCTTTATACTCTTTTAAAAAATGTGTGCAATGTTGCCCTTTTCCAGTCACCAAGGACTCCACCTGACTGCCATCACTTTTCAAATGTCATGGAGAGTGGTTTGGCAACTACATGCGCTAATTCTCTCAGAGCTCTGGGATGCATCTCATCAGGTCCCATAGACTTATGTACGTATACAGCCTCAGACTGCTCTGTTGCTGTGGCCAGCTGGCATGAAACAGCTTGCATGTATTCTAACAGATTATTTTAGCATCCAAATGATTGCATTCATTTTGTGTATGTGGCCTAAGCAGACTCCCATATTGTGCATAAGAGTTAGCTAGGACAGCACTAGTTGGTCTCAGTCAAAACAGGAATAATTCTAGACATTTTATTCAATTTCAAGGTCTGGGAATGTTTCCTGGGACTGCTTATTTTACTAGTGTAGGTGTAGTCTAGAAGTAGTATATGCAATTAATATCAGTAGCTTAAAACACATTTGCAGTATTTTGAGAGAAGGACCATCTAAGGGAAGCTGAACAGTAAAGCATATAATACATTGGTGAAATTGTTTTTCCCTTCAACAACTGTAAAGGTTGTTAGATCCAGGTCATTGAATAGGTCTAGGAAAAACAATACAGCATTAAAACATGACTCTTTTTATTTTTGCAATTTACTGGAACTGTGGAGGGAGTTTGTGCATTTTGGAGAAAAATTACCAGTATTGAAAAATTCTGTGTCTGAAGCAGTGACCAGCATTAAACCACAGTGACTGGTCTAACAAAGTGCATTCTTTCCTGCTCATTACATTTGCCTCTTTTTTACCTTCCAGAGAAAAACACATTCAGACGTCGAACATCTCCTTCCCTCAACAGGATAGGAGTGTTTGGCACTGTGCAAAGTACCAAAATACTCTTGTACATGAGGAAGCATTTGGATGTCGGGAAGAGTTCAAACCATTAAATGGTTAGGAGCCATATAAAGCACAAATAGTAAATTTACATGTGGTTTGGGATTTTGAACATCCCCAAAGTTACATGATGTTGGCTCAAACCTCTATCTATAAATGAAAAATCATCAGTCAGCAAAAATATCTAAATGCTTCACAAAGGGAAATCAATTATTATTAAAGTTTCCTTTATAAGAATTTCTATTAGTTTTCCTTAACACTAAAGAGAAGGAATAAAATGTATTTGTGGATTTTTAACAGCTTTGCTGGCTTAAAACTTGCTGGACATTATTCAAGCAGAGAGCACTGGGAAGTGCTGGGCTTTCAAGTCACCCATTCACCCTGAGGTGTTAAGAACTAAGGCCATTAAAACTATCAATGTCAAGGTGGACAAGGTCACTTAAAACATTGGTTGAAATACATGAAAATTAAACAAAACTTATGTCAGTAAAATGTGTTCAATAAATTAAGTAAAATTAAACAAAGCCCTAACAGCTAAGAAAAACTGTACAAAGAAAAGGTCTAAATAGCAAGAAAAGGAAAGTTTCCACTTAAGCATGTTGTTTGCAGTGTACTTTAAGCTGCTTCAATATGCTGCTCAATTATTGTCTCCAATACATTGAAGTCATCTGCCCTTACACAGCAAGAGTGTTAAATAGAAAAGTAGTTGGAAGAAGAATATTTTGATTTTTATGTATTTTTTTTTGAGGATTACATTTAGTTTTTCCTGGGTCTTATATTAGGTATTTTATTATAATAATGGATAGTAATTATATATCTTCTCCTCAAATTGATCATAAATACCCAATAGCTAACTTTCCTCTGTGCACTAATGATGATGTATGGCACTTTCGTTTATGATATTTCATTTATATAATCGAGGCAAGTGACACATGAGATGATTCTAAAACTTTTAAGCTAGCAATGCAAATAGGTAAATTAGCTTTCTTAAAAATGCATCTCTTAAAAAATTCACAGTTTGGTATTTGCTGATGCCTTTTTATAAACTCTTGAATTGTAATCATAATATAATAATAGCATGTCCACTTGGTGCATCTGCCAAAGCAATCACATAGTTTGCCCAAAGGACAGGTGCTAATAAGTGTTCTGTTTTTCTTTAACAGAGCAATTACTGCTCACTGAATACCTGACCTTTGCTTTTAAGTTTTTATTGACAATGTAATGTTGATGGTGTTGGTGAAGAAGATTTGGCTGGGCTGCTGAAAGGAAACAGGGAGACTCCAATTTAAAAACAGTAGTGCAAAGAATAAGATGCCTACCCTTTCAACACTTACTGGTGTTAAACACCAAGCTGCTGTGCTTTCCTTGCCTCTGAGCATTACAGGTAGCCAGACATCAGTGCATAGCCATCCTTCCAGAAAGGAGGCTCTGGCATGACCCGTGTGCAGCTGAGCACCAGGGAAGCTGTGAGCAGCCTGTCATTCTGATTACATGGCCTGTTGAGAACAAGGGATTTAAAACAAATGGAGCCAACATAAGCTGGTGGTTTAAAGGAGAAAAGGTTGGTTATTGCCAGAATTTACTGTACAAAAGGAGAGTCTTTGCCAGTATTGCAAAGATGATCACCCCTTGCCAAAAAGTGCAATTGCCCCACATTGGAGCTTCTCAGTGCTATGTCTAGGAAAAGCACTTTTACAGAGGGACTGGACAGACTGTACACAGTGGATAACAAAAGTGCTAAATCCTTCTTTCTGAAGAAAACTCACTGACAAAGCCAGCTGAGCGGCTGCTATCTACTCTCCTCTTTTCTGACTCACAAAGCCTGAATTCAAACGTGATACCACTCACAACACTCTGGCCTTTTCTTAGCAGTTAGAGGCTCTTCACTTAACACAGAAAGCAGAAAATTCTCTACAATGTTACCTACCTACAGATCCACAATGGGAACTCACTTTTACCATGTCAAATATACCTCAAAGGGGTCTTTCTAAATTTCTCCTTTGAATTCCTCTGTCTTTTCCACTGGGAATATGCACTCCATCAGAGAAAACTCTGGGAAGAGACACATGGGGTGTAATGACTGGGAAGAATTTGAAGAAAACTTTGACCAGTCCTGTGTGAAAAATAACAATGCCAACAAACAATGCCTAACTCCCCTCATATAACTCTGCTTCAGAATGTCTCCTTGAAGATGACATTAATCTAAAAGCTAAATAAATACTTTCTGTTTCAATGCGTTAAACAAGCTTACTGGCTCCTGACAAATTCAGTTGTTGGGGAATGGTAGGAAATCCCTCTGCTCTGTATCTGCCCACTGGCTTCAGGCCTGGGGAGAGGTATGAGCAAGCAGGCCATGATGTGAGATAGGTCACTGAAAGTTTTACCGAGCTTATATGAGCATGGTTGCATCTACAAATCAGTTGTTATGCTACAAATTAAGGTTGATATCTTGTCTATCCAAGCCAACACTGTCGTGAAATGCTCAGGGGTTTTGGTTATGAGCTGGGATGTACCTTCAAGTGCTATGCACATGTAGAACAGGTCACAGCTTCAGGCAAGACTCCTGATGCAGTCACCATTGGGGGGAAGATGGCAGATGAAAGAGGACAAGGAGCAACTTTCCAGACCTTGCCTTAGCCAGTGCTGGCTGGGAACAACCTGCCTGCTGCAGGCAATGTCAGTGCTGCTGCCTGCCTGCACCTCTGTGCCGGCTCAGTTCTACCTTGGTTGAACTTGCATGGTGGGGGCAGCTGGGGAGACATATGGGGAAAAATCTCCAGTGCCTCTGCCCAGAAATGAGGCTCCCCTTGGTGATACGGTAGGGACAGGGGCGGCATGGGTCTGCAGTCCTGTTTAGTGTGTTGCCAGCCAGGCTATGAATAAGCTTGAAACTGAAGTCCCTTGCTCATGTAAACATAACCTTTCTCATCTTACAGTTGAATTGTTCCCCAGCAGGACAAATCAGAAGCTGGGAATAAAGAGGACAGCCAAGAAGATACGGCTGAAGGGCGTGAAGGAGAGGCTGGAGGGACTGTGTGTGTGGAAGACTGGTAGGTGTCAGAACAACAAATGACTGTACAATATTAACTACTGCCCTGGTATCCCTCTGTCTTCCCAGTCAGCAGGAGGCACTACTCAATCAGACAGCCATTGGTTTTGGCCTGGGGCCAAAATGCATCAGTCAGCCAATAAGTGAGTGTTACAAACACAATCTACTGGACTATCTCTAGGATATATATTTTCAAAGTTCATATTTATAGTTTGCAAACTCTGTCTTTCAAATAGCAAGTCCTAGTAGCACCAGAAGCTGTTGAATATTCCAATCAAACACAGAATTAGAACAGGATTCTGTGCCACAAATACAAAGTAATGCCATCTGCCAAATTTCTAAAATACCTCACCTAGAGATCTGGTAATTTCTCTTGTAACATGAGCATAATATACAGCTTTCCCCTAAAGAAGCAGCCTCTTCTGTGTTTAGTAGATTTTATAGTAAATCCTAATATTTAAAAGATTGTCTTCATACTTATGGGTTGCTTTAAAGATGGCCACTGGTCCAAAGTTTCCAAGGAAGGGATAACATTTTTCTATTATTCACTAGTTCATTTTAGGTCACTGGAGAACTTCCAAAGACATCTTCCTCTTCTATCTTATAAACCCTAAGAGTTAAGTAAGTATTCTCAAATAAGCACAATTTACAGTATGTCAGCTTAAAATAAAATCATAACACATTTCTAAATTGATAGAAATTGCATAGCATCAAATGAGAAATAGGGATTTTTATCCTCTCATTTATACATGCTTGTCTCTCTGTCTATAAACATATGTTTGCACATACTGTGTATTGATAGATTAACATATAAAATTACAACACTGCATTTGCAACACTGTACTTAAAGTTGTGTCTGCATTTTTACTTCAGGGGTTTATATCTCAGCTATAAAAAATTCTCTCTAGGCTGAATCTTGGCAAAGATTGACAAGCTACAAATTATTATTTTCTTTTTAGAAAAATTAGAAGAAAATGTCAAGACAATAATCCTATTTTCTTCATAGTGTCACAAGGATGTGTGGACTGATCCAGAATGCATGTTAGTTTGTAACTCAATCAGAGCCAAGAGAACAAATTTTCACTATTATGGTCTTGGCTCATTTTGCTGTGGCAGTGAAATTCTGCACCCCCTTAACCACTAAGGCACTCTGCATTCTTTCTCTGTTTTTAAGAGAAAACATAATTTCCTTAAACTATTTACCAGTCTTCTGTAAATGTTCATGATTGACAACAAATATATTCTGAATTTTACTGAAAAATGGCAGAATTGATTCAGAGAGCAGTAAGATTAACCTGTGATTTCACTGTAAGAGCTGGCTGACAACACAGAAGCAGAGAAGACTGAATGTTGACAGATCTGATGGGATAGCAACCTCACTCCAGCCAACAACTGGGATTGATTTTAGCAGGACTTTATAAAAGCTGTGGCAGGAGGAGATACATACGACAATCTACAAACCAATGGCTCTAGCGTTTCTTATGAACAGGCCCATTTCTCCCATTCTGTCCAACATACAAGTTATGTATAGCTGCTGCCACTACGGCGAAGAGGTGGGATTTGTCCTTTAATATAGCTACCCAAACTGCAGTAGTACAGTGAAGTCAAATGGTTTGCTAACTTCTATGTAAGCATTTCTGACAACAGAGTTTAATTAGTTCAAAGGAAGCAGTATGAGATGTTGGATGAAAGGTTGATCGTCATCATAAAGACCAAAATTGAAATTTATTCTGGAGAGTGAAGGAAAAGCCATCAGTAGGATGATGCAGTAGGAATTCTGTGTCTCACAGGAGTACCACGTGCCAAAATATGTCACCCTTTGATAGAGTTTCTGCAGGAAGTCTCTTTGGATTGCAGTAACTGCACTTCAATCCAAGATAAATAAAATAGCATGTGTGTCCTATGGGATAAATTGTAGCTACATGAATGTCTAAGGTGGGTAAGAAGGCAGTAAGGATCTTTCAGTCATGCAGAAGGATGTAAGATAATTATGTGATAGGCCTCATCAGCCTTCATGGGCTGAAAAAACACCGTGGCCCACTTTTCACTATTTTAGGGCCCTCTGTAGTGAAGAGCTCAGAATGGCTGTCCAGATATTCAACTCTCACTCATGTCACTTCAACCTGAGGTAAAATTGGTAGAGGTTTATTTAGGCTTAGAGCATAGTAGGATAGACAGCTATAGGAAGCAATATCTAAAGCTGCCCTACATGAACTGCTTGAGCCAGAGACTCAGATTTCCTCAGGGCAGATCCCTCTGTGGTTTGCATTGGTTAGCAAAGACCAGAAGGCATGTTGTTCTTATTAAAAAGTGAAGATCACTGTATAGGCCATGACACCTTCTGGCTGCCGTGGCATATGCTGCATTGCCCTTTATAAATAGATACTCTTGTTTTGGTTTGCCTAGCATAGCACAGGCAGAATTAGTGTTAGAGTAGACTGTAGGCAGGCTCAGTAAAATACTACTCATAACTAAGTAGGAATAGGGCATGTTCTTCTAGGTGAACCCAGGTATTGATAGAACAGAATTGCTTATTTAAGCAAATAACGTTTCATCACTTTCCATAAAACATTTCATTCATCTTCATTTAACATCAAACCCTCAAATAAATCTATGTATCTAATGTATTTTAATTAAGCACAGGACAGGTGAAGAGTTTTCCTTTCAACATCTTCAGTTACACTCTGCTGCTTTAGTCAATGAAAGTGAAACTGTAAAAACACGCCTTCATTATTAACACTAATTTTTACTTCATTTTCATTTTTGCTCTGAGAATGGATTGCGATGCTATGCATATTGGATGGCATACCATGGAAAGGGAGCAAACTCATTCATCCCAAGAGGTAGAACAGCTCTGTTTGATGATATTTTTTCTTATACATACCCAAGAGTTTTTAACTTTCACAGTACAAAGTGTAGGCAACTTCTCGGGATATGGGTTATCTCACAGACTTCTCTCTTCCCTCATATCATGGTTGCCAGCCTTTGTGTGTGAATGATACCAATAACTTCCATGGAAGAGATGTAACAGAAGGGCAGAATTTCAGAAAAGAACTGGCACCATATCTTCAGGCATTCCTGTGCTGAATTCAGTGGAGGTACTGCAGTTTCAGTGAAGGAGTGATTTATAACTCTATGTACTTTAAAAATGGAAATTCTAATACTGACGCCTGATCTCCATGTGTAAAAGATGAGAACAGTGCAGAATACTATCAACTTAAGCACGGTTTTGTGTTCTGATCCAAAATGTTCATTTAACTACATCAGTTTGTAAGACCAGGGCCTTCTACAAACTGTATAAAGGAATAAAACCAGTACCAACTAAATGCATTTCTGATGTGAAAAATAACATGCTTTTAAGAGTGGTCACCATGATTACATGGCAGTTGCAGAATGAAGAGTGCTTTTCCATTTGAAACTAAAAAGCAATTTTAAACTCTTGGAGGTGGAATTTTGGCTTATCCTCACTTAATACATACCTACCTACATACCTACTTACATACATTTACATATGTCACTGGAACTTTTTCCTAAGTGATCATAAAATTTTTATGTGTCATATTAAAAGAACACTTCTAGCAGCAGAGTGACCCCATGACACAATTCTGGCACACTAGTTCACTGAAATAATGCCCCATAAAGTTAGATCATCAAGATTGTTTCCTCTGTGTAACACTTGAGTTTTCCCTGGAGATCTGATCCATGAACTGACCCATCCTAGTTCTACTCAGCTTTGAGATCAGAACACATGGAGTAGGTCAGATGCTTGGAGATAGAAGTGCTTTCTCAGCCAGCAGTTGCAGAAATTACACACGATTATTTCTGCCTCCTTGAGCAAGACCATATTTTGACTTGCAGGGCTATGGAACGTTCAATATTTTATATTTATTGTATCTCATTGTTTAGAACAATTATGTCTCATTATGTTAAGATACCTGATTATGATACAACTTAAGATAACAACTCTTTACAAGTAAAAGGCAGAAAAGCAGTTCACAAAGAGAATGCACTAAACCTACTTTTAGTGTTATTTCCTATGAAGCTGTTTATTGTTTGTTTTTTTTTTTTCCTTGAAAAAGAAGGGGAAAAAAGGGGCTTCTTTTATCTCAGTAAGTCAACACATTAGTGCATAAGAGGTGCCAAACTCTCCAGTGCTTATAAGGTACAAATTAGACATGATTATACTCCTTTTTGACTCTGCTTTTGCTTTTTTTTCTGCCAGTTTTTTTTTTTTATTATTATTCTGCACTGTAACTCAAGAAATTTCAACAAAACTTTATCTTCAGATTTGCCACTTAGGTTTTCTTGATAAACTTTAGCTACCCATGTAGCCCTGTGCTGGAAAGGTATCAATTGTTCTAGAGTAATCCTGGTTGACTCCATAAATCATTCTCAGAAAATTCTCCATTATATCTTCTCACCAGGGTAGGCTCATCTGCAAGTGATTGACAACAACTCAGCATTCATTTGGGTTTTTTGATTTATTTAAATACATTCATTATTGCTCACATACCACAATGATGTGTATTAAAAATAGATGATACATAGCTAATCCTAGCAGTTCTATAAAATTGTAAATTATTATGTGCTAACTTTGCTGCAATGAATAGTCACATAATACGTTCATTGTGTCATTCTGAATAACTATGGAAAGACAGTTCAAAGTCCACCTCATAAAAAAGGGTGTGGTAAAGACAAGGCTAAAGGCGGGTGAGAGCACTATTTGTAATGGAGCAGGGCTCTCATATCATCTCACTGCCACCCTGTTAGACCAATCTGTCAATCAATCAATCACCCAAAATCACCCAGAAAAACTATCTCTAAACCCAGGTTATTTAGCTCTTTACACCCATTTAAAGGACCATTATGACCTTGTAGTTAGTGTCAGTTATGCATTATATATATACTATATTTTGCATACAAATACCAAAGGCAGGAAGTTAATAATGCTATTTATAAAACAAAACAGCCCTAATGTTAAGTGAATGGCTTTGGGCCATGGTTCAGCCAGGTAATGAAACATGTGCCTGGATTTAAGTGCATGAATCACTCTATTGATTCAAAAGCACTCTGCAGGTTCCTACAGTTCAGTGTGCACTTGAGTTGTCTGATGGATCAAGATCTTCATCAGTTATGAGAATACACAGACAGGTGTTTGTCAGGTGGATTTCAGGACTGCATGTATACAAGGACTCTGTCAGTGAAAATTACAAAAAAAGGGAGAGGTAAGTCAGGAAAAAGAAGATGCCAAGTAGTGTGGCATGCTGACTGTCTTGCTGTGGCACAAGCTCTTCAGAAGGGGCTGCAGTGCTGCTCTGGAATGTGGTTTTCAGCTTGCTGATCTGCTGGTGACAGGCCAGTGAGCTAGAAGGCAACTCCACTTCACCTTGGCTTTTGGCTTCCTCTCAAACATGCTGAACTGTATACTGCATCTGCAATAACATCTTCCTTTCAGTAGCTTCTCTCTACAAGTTTATTTGATTATGGGTCCACAAACCACCACAGCAACACAATGCAGGCAGGGGGAGGGAGCACGAGGGCACAAATGGGCAGCTTGATGTAAATTCACTGCAGTTTCTCACTGAACTAGAACTAGAAGGAAACAGCTGCCCATCAGCTGCCTGTTCCATGCAAAAGAGTGTGCTAAAATGCACAAGCACGGCTCCATAAAAAGTGATACCTTAATATGTACTTTAGACACTATAGGGGGAATAGTGTCAGGTGTAATGCAGAGACTCCTCATACAAGCCTGTTTAACAAAAGAACTCTTAGTAATCTCTACTGTGACTGAGGAAACATTAATAGTTTATTTATGTCTAGAAAAAATTGTAAACGTCCAGAATTATTGGTACAGCATAGAATAATCTGGACCGTAACAGCCAAGGCTTGTTGCGATGAAAGAAGATGATGAAGCTCTCAAGGACTTCTCCAGAGGCAAAAAGGCACCTTTAACAGCGTAGGATTTAACCCAGTCATGAACAAATGCAAGGCAATAGAGCATGCAGAAGTTGTTGGTAAACAAACAAAAGGAGGCCTCCTGAGCAAAATGTGTTTTAATTTGATATTTGTAGGAAAAAGGGGGATAAGGGATTTAACTGGTTTATAAGTGTCAAGGCAGAGGACAAAGGAGAAGAGCAGACGAAAAGTTGAGAGGTATTTGAGGTCTGGATGAAGTAGGTGGGAGGAAGAGTTTGAAGGGTGGCTAAAGAGAAGGGACTGATGAATGCAAGAACATGAACGTGGTTCTGAACAGTGCAGTGCACGGGATACAGGACTGAGTAATTCCATTGTGACACACAGAACATCCTTGTAAGAATTTAAAGTTGGTGGACCACTAAAATTTATAAATAAGAGATGTCTCTAACCAACACTTCCATTGCTCTATTAACTGGTCTCACACTCCTCTCGCTCCCAGAATGCAAGAATGCTAAATAGTTAATGCTCTGAATAAAACATCTCTCCACCCTACTTGTGATCCATATGTGCTGAAATGTGCCTGCTCAGACAATCTCTCTGACCTGAGAAACATATAGTGCATTTATTAGTGCTCTGTGCTACTGTCCAGGATAGAAAGAGTTCAGCTACTTCTAGTTTAGGCAGCGTGGTGTTTCCTGTTCTCTATTGTCTGACCTCAAACACTATGATAATAAGCTTTCCAGTTTTCCACCCCATGTTAAAAAAAAACCCAACAAAACAAAAAAACCCAAAAGACTGTAGAAGTGAAGAAATCTGACAAAGACTAAGTACGCCATTGAAAAGTGCAAGGAACTTCAGTGGATTTTGGGGGTACCAGCATCCTCATTATTTGCTCCAAGGCACCCCAAGTAAACAATATCAGCTTCTTATGTTAAAGGAAAACTTCTGTTAAAGCAAGGGGAATGCTATTTTGCTGAACAGCAGAAACCAACACAACAGTAGTGTTTACAAAGAACTTCAGATGCTTTACAATAAATCTGGATGTGCTTAAAAATCCCATAAGGGTTTTAAAAAAATCTGAATGTGTTTTCTCAAGTAACTATTTAAAGCATATTAGAGTTTATCTAATTGCATTGGGATTTTTCGAAGCATATCAGGGCAAAACAGTAGAGTATAGGCCCCAATATGCTAATTAATAGCTAGCTAGACCCCTGAAATAAACCTGCTACACTTCATTAATCAGACAGTAATTGAATTGGCACAGTACTTCTGTGCAAACTATATGTAGATTGAAGTACCTACCAGTCCTGACAATGGAGAGGGTAACTTTCTCCACGCAAGTATGTTTTTGGACAATACATTAACATTTTTTTTGTGGGCAGTTGGCCTTTATAATTCATACTTTTCTACCTGGAAAAATCTCACATTACTGAATTCAGTGAATTATTGCTCATGCTACAACATTTTTCTAGGTAAGTACTTTTCAATGACCACAAGTTTGGCTCAGTGCAAAAGAACAAGTCAGAGCTGATACACTTTGCTTTGTCATCTAAAGACATCTGCCAATTAATGTCATTATAAAATAATAGTGTTGAACAGATGTTTCATTTGCAACATTTATTTTCAACTGTATGAAAGCTAACTACCTGGGGATTTAACTGGCAAATAGTGACTACTTTGCTTACAGAAAATGAAACAAGAAATTTTCCACTGATGAGATATAATTTTGGATATTCATTGTCCATAGATAGATCTGATAAAAGAGTTAACTGGATCAAAAGGAAATGGACAAAACAATCCCTTACCTTAAATTTATAACATTTTACTTATGAAATAAATATTTAGCATTCACCAAACTTTAAGAAAAGAGGCCACATATCTGTGGTGTGACCTTGGGCAGGTCACTTCACTTCAAGGTGGTTTTCAGGCTATCTGGCAGATGTTCAAAGTTAGGTGCCAGGGGCAACTTCAACAGCACTGAACTGTTCAATTTCAGTTTAAATCAGTGAGAGTCAGGCAGTCCAGCATTTCTGAAAATCAGGGATCTGTATCTGTAGATTTCTCATCTGATCTTCTGCCATTGCTTGCCTGTCTTCCCTGCCATAGGATTCTGTGGGACTGTCTGCAGTCTTCAAGTCATGTATTCATTTGAACGTATTCTGGACTGGATCCATAGTATTTGACAGTTTTTAAGTTTTCCGTATCTTCTGCTAGGTTGCTAATTTTGCTTTAAGGAAGTTAGTTGTCCTGGTTTCACTAGGACTAAATCACAGACCTGCCATGGTCTGCAGGCCATTAGCAGTTTCCAGTCAGCCGGGGCAGCTGCCCCAAGCTGGCTCACAGGTGTACCCCATCCCATAAACATCAGGCTTGTTATAAAGGGGGAAGTTTGCTAAGGATGGAGTGCCTCTTGCTTGGGTTCTTGTTGATTATGTGGGATACTTTTCTGTTCAGTGTGACTGGTGTGCAGTTGTTGGGCTGAGTATAGCTTTGCATGCTTTATATTGGTGTTAGTTTTGCTGTTTCATTAAATGTGTCTTCATTTCAACTAGTGGCTCTCCTCCTTTTCCCAATCCCCCTTCTCTGTTGTGATAGAGGAACTGCTATAGTTTATACCTGGATAGAGGCTAAATGTAGACATTACCCAATATATATATATCTTAGCTACATGTTATTAATTTCTTGGAGTGTGTAGCCATTTTTATTGGTGAAGGGGGAGACACTTTTTAATTGCAAGCAGGCACACCAAATTCAGCTGTAAAGTAAGACAGAGAAGTTTATAAGTAAGTGAAAATGACCCTGGATAATGAAAACACTTGAATATTCTTAATTAACTATAAGCATAACAATGCACACTGACTATAATGTGCATGTGTGTGTGTACATGTATTTCACAACGCCAAAACACTAAATTCCTATAGTAAGATGCAACTAATAAGTGGAGGAGGGGGATGAGATAATTTTTAAGGTATAGTTGTAGTAGTATATGCCCATCAAGGCAACAATAACAAATTAACATTATGTTAAAGGGGAGAAACAGCTGTGATAGTCACATCATTTATCACAGAAAGCTACAGTTCTTTGATCTAAGAAAAACAAAGAAAATTACCTAGTGTTTTTTCAACAAACAGTTTAAACTGATTAGATATTTTGAACTTCCATGCCTATTGAGGGAAACACTATCCTTAGAGTTGCCTTGTTAACGAAAACTAGTGTAACACTTTGGGGAATATATTCTCTAGCTATCTTATTTCTTCTAATCATTGTCCCCTTTCACTGGAGAATTTCCCATTATTCAGCAACATATGGACCAAACATTTCCTCAGTAATCATGTCTGAACAAAGTAATCATTCCCTCATTAACCAATTATTCCTAAGAATCAAATGAAACAGACATATTTGCTAAGACAATTTCCTTTAATACACCCTATGGAACCATACCTTGCACGTACCCCATTCAAATAGTTTAATTCAAAGATTACAATGTGGATGACGAAGAGGGATTGTTGTTTTACACTGACAATAAGTGATCTCAGGAGCAAGGTTAGGGCTAGAATTAATACTAGATTAAAGAAAAAGGCAATGTTAAAAGAGCAGTAATTACTGGCTAAAAATGTAACCTTTTGTATTCTATACTGTTCCTTTTCTATATGCTTAGATCTCAGAGTACAATTCTGTTCATTTCAAAGAAGCTTGAAGTACAGGTGGAAAGGGAGGCTCTGAAAGGGCCACCAATCTATGCAATACTCAAATACACATGCACCCACAATGGAAAAAAAATATTTCTATGTTTGAAGGGGAAATACTGTCACAATATGTGGCAGTCTAGAAAGCACCCAGGCAAACTATATCTAGTGAGCTTTTAAAAACTTCTAGCTATTTGAATTTCCAAGTGAACTGATAAAGATAAATCTGATCTTGAAAGCTCAAAGTAAAATTTATCAAGTAGGTATGTGTTTACTTGTTGTATACAGTAGTTTCATTACCTCTTTCTCAGATACAATTCACTTCTCTCTTTGATAGCTTAGAGACTTCATTATATACCCAGAAAACTAATGAAGTAATGTTATCCTAGTTTCTTTCTTTTTAGTATCGAAATAGATAGTTGCAAAATGAACAATGAACTCTCTCTTTAAGATATAGACAGGATTTCAGCATTCTTCAGTTCCTTTGTTTCTTCTTGCTGTTTGCAGAGAAAAATACAACCTGAGAGTGTGTTGTAGGGGTAGTCGTCTGAAGAGTCAAATTCTTCAGCTTTCATTTGGCTAAAACTCCCAGGGGCTGAAAGTTGTGACAAATATCTTAGAAGGTATTCTGAAAAATTTAAGCTCTCCTGAAATATTACTATCATCAGTTATTTCTGATTTGCAGTTTAGAGTCAGAAGAGGAAAACAAGAGCAACCACCTTTTTTCTCTAACACATTCTCTAGTGTTCTGTCAGGAGTAACTTGCATCTTAACAATATTACCCTCAGATCCTTCCTGAGCTTGAGATGCAGATTGCTTCATACATTTCTGTTCCTCACAGTAATGACTGTGTTATCTGGAACTGTCATTTCTGCCACAACTGCCACCAAACCTTAGCCTGTAAATCCCATACATGCTACCAGTGTATCTGTCAGAGCTGTGCTTCCCTGTCCTTTGGCTTGGTGGTTGTCCCAACCCAGCAAGCTAGCTCTTAACTGGTTCATTGGACATCAGTAGCAGCCCATCTGAGAAAACATAAAAGTCAACATGTGCTGCAAAATTTGAACTAGAAGCTGGGTGAAATACTGTTAGCCTGTGCTTACCCTTGTGAAACTACCCATCTAAGATTCCTAAGTTATGTTGCCTCTATGTGTTAATTCATTTGCTGAAGCAAACTTTTTGGACTCTATTGCAGATTATGCATGCAGGAGACATTACTTACAAAAGAGAAGTATGCTGATTATAATTAACCCATGATTATGTCCTCATTCAAACTAAAAATTAGCTCACAGTCGGGACAGATACGCCAAAAATACCTTCAAAATTGTCATTCATACAGACGATCTATTTTCTTATTCAGATTATCTTTCTGGTAGTGTAAAGGTGCAGTTTTCAAAATTTGCACACTAATTTTATTTCTCTGTCTATAAATCAGAAGTCTTAAGCAGTTAGTAATTCACAAGTGCCAGTGAGACTGTGAGATCCCCACAAACTAGTGGTGGCAGCTGTCACTGTTGTGAAATGCCTTCTGAAAAGTTTTATTCTTTACCCCTTGTGCTGAGGATCTGGACACTTGAGACAAGGTTCTGGTTTTCAATCTGTAATTTTCTGAATGTTGGCATCAAATCACAAGTCAGCAGATTCACAGCTCTTATGCCCATGGGATTCTGAGATGAAGCCACTATAAGTGAGCACCCTACACATATTTTTTTAAAACAAAACGCATTCACTTTCATTTCTGGATTTGATCTCAAGGTAATAAATACAATAATCGGTTCTCTTTATGTTTAGAGATATTCTACTCACTTTATTATAATGTTGTCTACCAGAGTTACAATGGTTCAGTTTCAGCTGTCATTTCTATGACAAACAAATAACTAGCCTTTGAGAATCCACTCAAGGATGAAATCTGGCAAACATGGCATCTGTATGAAACAAATTCTCTCCTTTAAAAAAACCCCAAAACACTAAAATATATTTTTATTTCTTTATTTTACTCTGTAGGCTTTTATAATAAAGAACTACTAAAAAAAAGCTTTGGGGGATTCATAACTTTCTATACAGTTTCTATTATTTAATATATTACATAGGTAATGACACCTCTGTGTCTTTCTGACAAAACACTGAATTATATAGAATCTTAATCCACACCTTTGTTTTGCAAAGGGATTAGGTAGCAAGCAAAAACAATTTAACTCACTAGCTAAACATGCTACTTATTCAAATTTGGGTTCACTGTAAAAATGTAGTGCTTTCACTTTTCCAAAGTAAATGCTCCTACAAATTAAAATTTTTAGTTTCTTGCTCCCACACAAAGCAGGAAGTTCTCTACAAAACAAACACCCCCTCCTGCTTAATGGATACCTTATTGTCTATGAAGCATTGATATTACAAATATTTATCCATAAGATATGCAGCTATTATTATATGTTCATTCATGATTATTGCTCCAGAGTTGTTATGGTAAATAAGTTCCCTAATCTATGCATTAAGTGTCCTGAACAGCATATTTTAATAGGATAGTTTTAAATGCCTTGGCATACATTTCTAAAAACTAATATTTTGGCAACCTGGGGGTTCAATGTTTCCTATATCCCTACATGTAGGATAGGCTGTCACAGCTCTAGGAATATCTTTATGGTGTCTCCAGAGAAATATCTGTACAATAAGGACATTGGAAACAAGCCACTGCAATTCTCTGGACACTTACTGCCATGTACCTCCTAAGAATTTTGCTTCAGCTGTCTTATGCTGCCCTAGTTGAGATACTCTTCTTCTTGCCAACTAAGTGCCTCAACAGCTCTGCAAATGCCATAGTATCCAAAATGCCTATTGCCATTTAAATGTTTGACACTTGAACAAATAATTCCTTCCCCCTTCAACTCTTTCACAAATTCGGTCTTTCCTACACAGATCGTGCATAATCTAACACTATCAGTTATTCTTCTTTCCAGGCATTTTTTCTAATTTCTCCTGTTTCTCCAGCCTTTATTAATGTGTTTTGCTTTTGAGTGAAACTAAATCTAGCTGAATTTTTCATAATATGTTGAACATTTAAGCACATGTTGAATTTCAACATATTAGCATGGTCAGCCCCTGAGACAACATTGACTTTGCCCTGTTTCTTTCTAGTGAGAAAGATCTCTGTTGAGCTTGGAGCTTTTTTTTATGGGGGGAGGAGAGGGAAGGGAGGAAGGTGTTTGGCATGTCCCCCTCCAAAAGAAGATACAATAGTGGAGCATGCAGCATAACCTGGAAGGCAAGCAGGAGTGTGGTAGTAGGCTTGCAAGGTGAAAAGCAGTGCCAGGTGAAGTCTCTCGCTTGGCCCTAGAAGCAATATGTTTGGAGACAAAAGACGATATAACTGAGCTACTAAGCCCCCTCTCATTGCAAGGCTAATTAGCTTAAGTGGTTTGCCAAGTAAATGCAATATTACTGCTCTTGGAGCTAGCTCAGTAAGATACTATTTTTGGAGGCCTCTCCATGTTAATTAAACATATTTCACTGCATGTTGTGAACATGCCATTAGTTTGTCTTCTATTTCTAATTAATGAAGAACCTTGACCATAGCTACACATCATTATGTTAAAATTTTATCTTTTTTCCTATAAATGGACACATATTACAGAAATTAAATAAACAGGGTGATGCACAGGAATTTATCAGTCATTTCTAAGGAAACTGAAAAGCCTCCATTACTAGAGGGCAGCTAAAAAACAACCAACCAACCAACCAATAATCTCATGCAGCCCTCTGCCCAGCAAAATCATCTTTCTGCTTCTATAAGGAATTCTGAACACAGCTGTTAAACTAGTTCAAATATCTAATAAGAATTCAGAGTAGGATGTTTTAAGGAAGAACTTACTTCAGTTTGTTTCAGGCAATTGGTTTCAGGTGATAGCATAATAACCTGTGCAGAAGCTTCTGCCAGGGACTTCTCGTGGATGCAAACACTATATTGCTGACACTTTTCCAAATAGATTTTGAATGCTTCAGCATTGGAGCAGAGTTCAGCTACATAATCCACTTTTTGATGATCATATCTAGTAAGGTGTCTCTGCCTGGATTATACTGACTAACAGGCTAGTGGCCAAGGTCAACACATGGTGCACCTTTTCTATTTTTATCATAAACAGGGATTCAATTGAAAGTCTATGCTGAGGAAGTCCAGCCTACTTCCTTTGTAGTGATGTGTCCTTATCAGGACATCACAGAAATTTATGGTGTAGACAACTTAAAAAAAAAAGGCACTGAGAAAAATTAAGCTTGAAATCTCAGATTACTTATCATCTTACCAAAGGGCCAGCGTGTTCCAGAGGTGGAGAAACACTCTGGGGGTGAGATAAGAGGCAAAGCCTGCTTGGCACAGCTGATCTTGCAGCCAGCTCCTGCTGCTGCTCCAGGACTTGGGGGCACATGCTGCATGTCTTTTTCATACAGAATCATTCTCTGCTTCCACTGTTCACCCTAAGGCAAGGATCTTCAATTTAATTTTTAATTTTAAAGTCAGGCTGCAGTCTTTAATATTTTCCCCTTTCACATAAGTTGCAGGTACACATAGTTCTTGACACCAAGCCCTGTGTGCTTCTCACTTTTAACTTGCCCACATATCTTGGTTTTGACAAGAAATTTTAGAAATTCTCCTTGTTAAACAGCAGTGAGGGATCATACAAAGATTTCTTTTGACTTAAGAAGACAAGAAACAAGACCAAACCAACAGACACGTCAGAAAAAATGTGTTTGAAGAGTACCATCCGAGCTATTAGCTCCATCCTGGTGTTGAAGGCTGCCTGCTAGCGAAGGCAGCAGGTAATGGCATAGATCTCCCAGCTTCCTCTGTTTCAGGTTGTGCCCAAGTATATTAGAGGAGAGCTGCAGCAAAGGTAGGTAGGTAGGTAGGTAGGTAGGTAGGTAGGTAGGTAGGTAGGTAGGTAGGTAGGT
>VYZX01028612.1:0-52613 GCA_013401335.1 Brachypteracias leptosomus | reverse complement strand
AAAAAAAAAAAAAGACACATCTATAACTGATACTACAGCATCTTTGTCAGTGCTTCAGAATCAATCCATCCACCTGTAGTGACTGGCTTTCCATTTACATTTAAAAGGATGTGAAATATACAGTAACAAAACAGTATTAGAACAAATAAGCCTAAGCAGACAACTAAAAGAGGAAGTGAAAGGCTTAAAAAATCAAAATAAGAATGAGACATAACATTCGTCCCTGACAATATTTGCTGATATGTCCAAATAGAAATGTCATATGGACATGGTGTGATTTTTGCCTTAGATATGAGTGAACTTGTCTGCCAGATGCTTTCCTCTTATCCTCAGTAGTCCACAAATGACAGAAACCAAGGACTTCTAAGGTGGGTAACCTGTTGTCAGCCTTCCAGGCCTAATGCCATGAAGTCAAGGCTCTTTCACACTATGGGAAATCTTGGAGTAGTTTGTATTTCCATTCCAAATTAAAGGTAAAGGAAATTGGGGAACAGCAGAATTTTGCCTCGAAACCTAATAAATTCCCTCCCAGCCCACTGTGCTAGAAATGCTTTTCCCAACCATCTGACCAAGGAGTTCCCAAGTGTAGCTCACTTAGTTATTTTCTCTGAAGGCCATAACAGTGTTGGACCACAAGGGCAGAAGCACATGGTGCTGTGCTGCTTTGCATGACTGGAACATGCCTCCTTCCCAAACTTCTCTCATAAGAGAGAAAACAGTGGCAGCTACTGAGCCATGAGTACTATGTGGCCAACTTCCATCTCCACCACTGTGAAGACAGCAGGGTACATCATTTCCTTGGTGTACTACTTTGAAATGGCTTGTGCATCACTAGCAGATCTGGGCTAGTATTTAGAAATTCATAGTTTAGTTTACAATTTATGCTACGATAGACCCTAGAAGCCCTGAACTTTGTTGATCAGAGTCATAAGATATCCTAGATCTTTTATAATCCACATAAATGACTTCTAGAGAAAACCCAGGTGTCAAAAGCAAATACCAAACAGAAGGTGTGAGTCAGGTAACGATCAGGAAGAGGAACCAGACTTTCCCAAATCCTGGACATCCCATGTTCACTAGATCCTATTGCCTGTGCATCCAGCTTGCATGGACCAGTCACTCCAGGACTCTTACTTCATATTGGAGCGTCTACAAGCTGTGATCAAGTATTTACAGCTTTAGCCAGACTTTTGTGCAATGTGAGCTGGCTGTCAGGTATTACAGTGAGTTCATTTATCCAGGAGTTGAATTCTTCAAACTTTGGGGAATGCTTCTAAATTCATCATCAAAACATCTCCTCGATCCATATGGTGTATTTGAAGCCTCAGCCTGAGTTATTTGGGTTATCAGAAGCCTATTGACCTTTTCTAAGCACCTCTAAACCTATCAACAGCACTCGGGAACAGAACAATGAGGATTATGACAGTTGTAATATAGAAGTTGTCTTTCCTTAATTTTAATGGATACAATACAAGATGCATGGCTTTTTTTTATTAAAAAAAAATATTGTTTAAGAAGAGAGCTGAAAGGCGTCTTCTGCTCACTCATTTTATCTAGAGATGCAACTCCTAACCCAGAACACTTTCTGATACAGGATTAATGAAGTGTCAGTGTCACAATAGCCAAGAAGACCAAAGTGTAGCAGTCAAGAAGGGAAGGGAGTTTTACCTAAATAGCACACAACAAATGGTGTTAATTTTGTTAAATGCTTAAAAAAAAAAAAGTTATTGACACATTAGTGAAGCGACTTTCTGGCAATGTCCAAACTGTCCTGCCACCTCAAGTAATGTAAGACATTACAACAAACATTTTCACCCTTCTCCAGACAGAACAAGAGCTTTGTTGCTGTTAAATAAATACCCCTTCCCCCCAAAAAACTCCTAACAACAAAACCAACCAACCCTCTCCCCCAAAAAAACACCACAAAGGAGAATAAATTAAAGGCAACATATCTTTTAGAAGTGCCTACTTCTCAAAATAAACACAAACTAAATCTCAACAACTCCTCCCTTTGCCAGTTGCCATTTTGTAGGCCTTTATTATTAGAAAGAATGATATAAAAATCCATTAAAAAAAAAATCCTTTGCTGATCTTTTCAGGATCTTTTCAGTTATTCTGTCGAAATCTCTCTGAATCTCCAACATTACCAAGCATCTTTATTTAGGAAGCTTTTCTGAGGTTATTTCTAGGAAATAGAAACTAGGAAATTACAGTATTTGCTGTTGTTTCAGTACCTTTTTCTTTTTCTTCTTCTAATGTGGTCATCCAGAGATGACTGGAATGTACAGAAGCAACCCAATACACAGAAGAATAAAGTTCAAAAATAATTTTATCACAGACTCCCCCCCAAATATGTAAGCCTGGTAATTTTTCCTAATTCCTTCTGCCACGAAATAGAAATGCTTTCTGGTTCATTGAGCAAATTGGTGGGTCTGAATTCCAGAAATTCAGATATCCTCACAAAGGCAGCATTATGACTGAACAGGTTACGTGTTCAGAATTCTGGCCGGGTGCCACTTTGTTAATAAATACAAGTGTTGAATTCAGCTAGATTTAAAGATTGTGTTCTTTGCTTGAGCAAGTCTGGAAGTGCCAGAGTTGTAGAATTATCGTTGTAGCTTGTGCTTTGAAACTCAGAGACACCATGGCAGATAAAAACTGCCTCTGATCCTGCAAAGAGAATCAGATGGGCAGGTCTCACACTGAGCCCAGCTGACTTCAGTGACCTAAAACAGTGGTTTGCTGCACGGAGCTATAAAAAGATTGTACAACCTGTAACAAATTAAATATTCAGATAAGCTACAAAACATGTTTAATCTGGGTTTTGTTTTTTTTTTTTTTAATTCTAATTTTAGAAATAGAAAACAAAGCAGCAAACCCCCTTATTAGGGATCAGAGCTAAAACTGTTTCTTTTTGGGTTCCATGTGTTGTTTCATTAAGAATAATTACATTTTCTTAAATAAAATTGATTCTATTCCATCATCAACAACAGAAATCAACTAAAACTTCAGTAAAACTCTCCCAACTGTTGCTTGGGTTTTATTTTTTTGAGGTACAGTTAATTGCTTTAAAAAAACTTCTGTGTCTTAATTGCATAAGATAACATTTATATTCTACATTATACAATGGCAGTTAGCAGAGCTGAACAATTCCAGGCAAATGATTTATTTTCCTATCTGCTCCAGTTCATCAAAAAAATCCAAATTATTCAAAATATATTTGTTATTCAAAATTAGTCAGTAAGTACTATTTGCAATTAGTGGTTAATAACTAGACAGATTATTTTTTTTCCCCCTGTGTGCAGAATTACTAGATCCATTTCACAGATTAAAACCTAAGGCAACAGAAATCCTGCTCAAAACCAGCAGCAAATGTCACCTTCCTGTTGTAGCCCTGGATTGCACTGGCCTAGAATGATCAGATTCTTTGCAAGTACCTGTGTGTACTTACTGAAGGACAGTTGTACTTGGATTTTGTGTATGTAGGTACACACACACACACACCTACACTTACATACACATATATATCCAGGACAACACTCAAGTTCTATCAATGCCAGTTTCTACACATGTAAGACTTCACAACTCAAGCTTTGTTTTTAATTTTCTGTTTTTAAACAAGTCCAAGTGCCAAGGAACTGCCGTCACTTAAGTAGCCTAGAGGCAATTCCTCCTTCATTGTACATCTTAGAACTTCTAAGTGCTTTATACTCCCTTTCACTCTTCCTCAAAATTTGAAGTTGCACTGGTATTAGCAAGAAAAAATTTTGCCTCTCCTCCTCCCCCGAGTTCTGGTACAGCTAGAGTCTCAGACTCGAGTGAAAGCCTTGTTTCATGAGAAAAGCAATTATTTTATTTGAAATGACTCAAATAAGAATTCTGTTCTGAATGGCTTCAGGGAAAACTGATCATAAAATCCTCTTGTTATTAGCAAAGATAGTTTATTATTGTAATAGTGCAATTAAAAACCCCCAGCATCTGGACTGCCACTGTCTGCAGAAGAGATATATGGATCTTCCATCAGCTGCTGAATGCTCTGGATTAAAGCATGTTCAACACGCTGTAGAAAGCTGAAGCGAATCTTTACAACCTGTAGCAGCAAGATGTAGACAAGCACTTAGTGGGAAATTTCAAAAATTCCTGCATTCCTTGCCTTTGAAATGCTTAAATGTTGTAAGGAAGAGATACTGAGCATCTCCTAGAATAAGATAGTGAAAGCTCCTGTGCTGAGTGTGCCCCAGTAGTAAGGATGCTAGTTTAAGTTTATTTTTCTGCTGTAAGCCTGGCTGTAAACTGAGCAGTGCCCAGGCTCCTGGGAGCCCTGAGCTGGCCCATGCACCAGCACCATCCCAGCAGCAGGCAGAGCTTCTCAGAGGAAGAACAACTTACTTCTTCCTGGGCTGGAAATGAGTTTTGAGCAGGAGCTAAAGCACACTTTGAATTTAGTGTTACAAGGGCCGGCTCAAGCCGTTATTAACAACTCAGAGGTTCCTCGCAGCCACTGAAGGGTTTAATTGCAGCAGCCTAATGAAAGTCTGCCGTGCCCCCTTGCCTCTTCCTGGGGTCGGGACACAGGGGGCTGGGGGAGGGGATAAGGAGGGAAACAAGAAGATCAGAAGTACATTGCTTATCTGAAGACTTTGCTAGGTGCTTTTCATTACACGGTAGTAGCTAATCTGGTCAAAATAATCCAAAACATCTAGCGAGAGATCACTGTTTGTACAATGAAACCTTGCGAGACATTTGCTCTCTTTCAGACACCACCCACGTATGTGTTTGAAGATTTCCACACATTTTCCCCAATTAAGCACATTTAAAGTCACAGATTCTTCAGCTGCACCTTATCATTTACATTGCTACATGAAATCAACAATTTCTTTGTCAATGAAAGTGCATTAATTACACATATGCACGTACTTACACCCCAAATGGGATACGATCTTTGCAGAAATGCATGTGGGTATTTACCAAGCTGCATATTTTACTTCTGTATAACTTAGGAAAAAAAGGAACTGTGTAGCTTTAACATGGCTATGCTTATGATTTTAATTCAAATACTTGAGAAATGTGTATTACAACATCCCACTGCAGACATGTTGTACTCTACTGTCTATACTGTCTAAGAAGAGTGGGGAAGCATTTTTATCCATAGGAATGTCACTCATGAGAGCTGTCTCACCAAAAAGTTTTGTGTTCCTCAGCTAAGGATCAGTCACAAATAACTAGTTTGATATTTAATCAAATGTCAAGACGCTGCTGGAAGTTAGTGGCTGTCCACATCAGGGATCTAATGGATCTATTTTGATATTTAAAATATGTGGAGAAACTTCTCTTACTCTAAGCTAGAACAAAAAGCTTTTAATTGCTTTATAGATGACTTAACAGTGTAGACCACATCAGGGGGCAGACAAAAAAAACCCCAACCCTGTAATGGCAGCTCAGTGTATTTTTGTTCCAAGATACATTTGAATCTACAGGGCAAAGTTCTCAGATCTTGCTTTTTCTTTCCAAATTCACCTTCTACTGCTCAACCTTTGCAGAAAGAATAGGAACTGAAAGGGGAATCAGATATTCCATGTAGCCTGGATGGAATGAATTTGCTGTGGTATGGCTTTAGATAGAGCTTTTATGGTTAACCTTGAAAAATTTCTCACTTTCTCCCCACTTCTTATCCTTAATAACATTTTCAGTATGAGCACCTCTATCGTTAATTGCTGTAGTCAAAACAGAACCACAAGGATCTTAACACAATCAAAAGAATGGTTCCTCCTCCTCTTACCTCATCATCTAAGAAGTAAAATGTCCTTAAACTAGTCAAAGAACATTTTCAGGGATGTGAAAATGTTCTGAGGTAAAAATAACTTTTGCCTTCTCTTGACTTTAGAGGGATCAGATCAATTTGATTCAATTCACTGTGAGAAAAAAAGGGTTTGCAATGACTGCACACGTTGCAGACCTAAATGTCTTTCTCCAAAGTACTTCCTTAACGTCAGACCATCTTCTAGCTGCAGCCTGCTTGCCTGACAACTTGTTATATTTCATTTTTTGCTCTTTTCTTCCACTTTTTTCACTGAAGTGTGAAGAAATTAAGTTATTTAACTTTTGAGAGATTTACCAAATATGAGAGATTCACCCAATATACCAAATATTCAAGCCTCTTAGCTAGCTGAGCACTGAGCTTATGGTTTCAGCTGTTCTGCTACTTTTTCTTCAGGAAGTGCAGATTTTTAAAGTTCGGCAGATAATAATACACAGACTCAGGCACTTTTTTTACCCAGTGATACAAAGGAAGTGGTTTCATTGCTAGCAGGTACCTTGTTTGGGATATTAAGACAGAAATTTCATCATCACGGACAAATGGTGGCTGCACCCCATCCAGTCTGACCTCAAGCTTGAGTTACTGAATAAAGAGACATGCATCTGTAACAACCCTCTCTAATCCTCCAATAAATCAAATTCACACACCCCCCTAAGCTGTTAGAAGAAATTTATCGTCTATGTACATAGATTTAGAGGAGGAAATAAAACAAAATCTTTGAGAAAGGAAGGTTTCAATGGTGCTATATGCATGCAAATAAAAGACCAGTTCAAACTTCAATCATATTTAGCTTTTCTTTCCTCCAGCAATTGCTTGTTCCTTTTAACAAGCACGTTTCCAAAAAAGGATGCGTAGGGAGGCATCAAGAGGCAAATTTAGAAGAGATAGGAGACATTACACATTCACTCCCAGTTCTGCAATGCCAGTCTCTCACCAAAGGATTAGTTGCTTCTGCAGAAATAGTAGATTTTAAACTAGCATGTGGAAACATAAAGACAAACACACGTGTGTTAATCAGAGCAATGGAATAAATAACTGAATAAATAAATGACTGAATAAATAGCAGTGAAAGCCACTCCTAGATTTTGTAGGCATGCCTATAAAAGGTCTTCTATACAGTCAGTACTTTTCTGGCTATTTAACAGTGTGTTTAGTGCTTTGCTGGAGTGGGTGTGGTAAACACATCATAATCTCACAGGATAAAATGGACACCTTGCTAAAGACACTTTCTCTCTAACCTGAGCTGTTCACTTTTCCTGATTAAAAAGGATAAAAAATAATTTATGTTAGTGGTTACAGATTAAATAGTCTGGTATACTTCAAAAGCCTGTTTACCTGTGATTTAAAACCAGTATCTTTTGATCAAAGAGATAAGCTGTCTCCATGCTGTCTGATCATTACTTTCCTAAGGCCTTTTCCCCCGTTTAGTTAACTTATTTTAGTTTTTCTGAGGTACGAAAGGATGCAAATTTCAAATTTGTCCATGTAGGTTTACACACGATTTTGCTGGGGTCCATCATACTGCCCCAGAGATAATGTTTCAGCAATTTAAGATTTAACAGCTGCTGCCAAGGGCTGCAATTGGATAATCTCACGGCTGCCGTTACTTTGAAGTTGCCAAGTCACAATAAACCCCACAGCTTCTTGTGAGCGCTGCGTTTGGGATTATTACCAGTTAATTAGAAGATCTGTTCAAAATATTGTAAAGAAAACATGACAACGCGTTCATATTTTTCTGCTAAATTCAGCTTGAAACCTGCAGATTAAACAAATCAAAACTTCATTCTTCTTAATGACAGTGTGGAGCAGAAAGGAAGAGATGAGAGTTTGACCTGACTTCCTTTGGTGCTTGTTTATGTCATTGGAGCAGAAAGAATCTCAGTGCTTGGCAGCCCACTTCCTGAAGGCTGAAAAAAAAATAACCTACATTTACTGCAAGTTGTATTGAGATCATGAAGCTCTGATATCACAAGTCATTGATCTGGTCAAGTGTTAAAAAATACATGTGAGACTTCCCCACTTTGCTTACAGATTCCAGCATAGGAGACAAGAAAACAACTGTTTTCCTTGCCGCCAGAATGTGTTAAGGGAGAGAACCCTGGGATGACATTTTTCCTCCTTGCAAGAAATACCATGTTATTTTTTCTAATAGCAACAATTTGTTAAATATAAAATGCTGTAGCTGAGCCACTCAGAGGGCATCAACACTGACAAATATTTACTTGAAAATATCGTCAAAGTTGAAACTTAATTGCAATGCTAAAGCTTTGTTTGCTTCCCCTGGTTCAGCACAGCTGAAACAACAAAACCAGTCAGACAACTTTTTTTTCTTTTTTTTTTCCGGTCAGGTATGTGCTAAATTACTGACAAAAAGCTTTGGGGTTCTTAGAAGAGCTGCAACACCCAAGGGATTTCTCCCAGCTCCAGATGGAATGATTTCATCTCACTATCTTGGGTGCTCTTTTTGCGATTGCCTTTCACTGGCTCGAGTTGAATGAGTATTATTTTGTGGGCAGACACAGAATTCAGTGTGAAAACACTACTAGAACACCCTTTTCCAAAACATTGAAAGGTTTACAAATGAGAGTTTAAGGTTTCTACATCAGCAATTTGTGAGTGTAAAGGGACTGGGGTTTGTTTTTGCTATAAAACTCCCCCTTCACATAAATGAGGACTGTGGAGATAAAAACTGTGTTCTTTATACTCCACTCCCTATTTTGTTTGCTTTCTGGATAAAATGAAATTTCTGAAATTCCATGGTGGGTTGTAATGTTTTGTAGAATCCTCATGTCTAGTAGCTTCATTTGTTTAAAGCTTTTAAAAGAGTTGCCTGGAGTAGCTGTAATTACACAAGTGCAGACTTCCACAAAGTACTTTTACACCTTTTCTGCATAGGTGTGTTAATGTCAAACAAATGCTACTGTCTCCGTTCAACACAGATCCTCAAAAGCTACCTTTGCATTTATCTTTCCATCTACTTCCCAGGCTGTGTGCTGGGTGGTGAGGCAAGCCTCTGCTGAGCTCATCCAGGCAGATCTCATGGCTGGGCACTGCACGCCCTCCTGGCCTTACCTGACCCTTCCCTTGGGGCTGGGGGTCCAGTTGGAGACAGAGCTTCATGGACATGGGTGGGAGAAGAGGTTTTGGTGTAGAGGAGGAGCAATGCCTTAGAGTATCCTGAGTACAATTAGAGCACTTTTTCTTCCTGCTAATTCTTTACACTGCTATTGTTTGTCTGTGTTACTCAAATTAAAACCAGCAACAATTAGTATATACTGTAATACTGGTCTTCTTTCACTCTGGTGTAAATGTAGGCTTAGTTTCTACTCCAATGCTTAAAAGGCTTAGCTTTCTTAGCCTAAAGTATTCCAAACTGGAGAAAGTTTAGAGGTCAAGGTTCAGGAAAATGAAGAAGTCTACATAAATGAAGTATTCCCAATATTCTCAGGCAAACTGATCTTCCGACTGAGATGAGGGGGAGTAGACATCGAACCTGCTGCGATGCCTGAAAAAAACCCAGAGCTGATCAAGTTCCACAGTGTGGGAAAAATATATCACACCCTGGGTGTATTGTATATCCTGGCTGCATGTTTTTGTGTTACAATGCTACAAACATACATAAACAGCACACAGACATGAGAAACCAAACCAAGACACAAAAAAGGTGCCTCAGCCCCAAGAGGCTTGCCTTAAAGTAAATACAAAGAGCTTCATGAAATGATGCAAAAGTCATGAAAACCACGACAGTGTGAAGGTAGCAATTGTGTGCACCACTCATGTGGGGCATGGGGTGGAGAGGATTGCAGCACAACACAGCCTGGTGTGGTTTCTATAGCAGTTACACTGGGTGAGAAAATGAAGAAATTGGAGAAATATGACACTTTGTAAAGGATATTTGTATAGCACACAAGCTAAATGGACTGAAGAGCATGCTGTGTTCCACAGACAATACCTTTGCAGAAAAGTTTTTGTGTAAGACTTTTCCAGTACAGGTATCTCACTCCTCTTTTCAGAAGGAAAGTGGAAAAAAATACAAATTATTACTCTCTGTGTCTGATAATACGTAAAGATTCTCTTCTGTTTCATACAGAAAAAGTGGTGATGCATACCAGGATGTGGGTGACTCAAAGGTTAGTATTAATATTATGCAAAAAACACTTGTAAGAGATGGGGAAATAAAATCTACAGAAAAGAGGTATTAAAAAATGTCTGGAACCCTCATTAGAAATTCTCACCCACACAAAACCAGGCAAATATTCATGTTTTCACCTACGTTTTTATAAGCTTTTTTTTTTCCTTCTGTAAAAAGCTTTTTGAATGGCTGACAGCGTAATAGCCACCATCAGAGTGTGTCTCTTTGATTGAGTTCTCAGGTAAGGGTTTTCAGATACAGCACAATACAGGCATCCAGAGCTTCACAGGGCCATGCTCAGTACAGTACAAGACAGACCCTAAAATATTAGATCATAAAATGAGGTCATTTAGAGACAAGTGTAGCATCTTATTCCATATTTACTGCCACCAACTGCAATAAGGTAACTTAGCAAATTGATTAATGGCAGGGATAAAGGGCTTCTGTTGTGAAGCACTGATCATACCAATGCCCAAGTGTCAGGCAGTGTCTAAAGAAAATGACAGCCACAAGTCATGGGTAGCCAAAGGACAGCAGAGGTGTGCAGATGTCTCATCTACCTTTCAGACAAAACTTTGGTATATTAAGAACACTTAGTATCCAAAACCAATTATCTTTAATTCTCCTTATAAGTCTTCTTCGTAGGGCATTCCCACCTCATTCTGCAGATCCACAAACTTCCATATTTAAAAATGAAGCTACAAAATTAATGCTATTTTTATGGCAGCTTTTCAAGAGCTGACAGGTTGTGTTGGGGCACATCAGAAACCAAAGAGCTCTGAGTTTCTAAAGTTATGTTCATAGAAGACTGATATGTTTAGAAAGTGGAATATGTGGCTTGCCATTTTGGAGAGTGGCTGCTGAAACCTACAGGCATTTTGATATGCAGAAATGTATTCTCTGTCTTGATGTACTTAGGATTTCTGAAATGGTAGTGAAACAGTGGAAACTAGCTTTATGTTGTATTTCTGGCCAAAGCAAAACTAAAAATCAAACTATTTATTGGTAGGGGTTTTCCCCATCCATCTAATATACTGGGGAGGTTATGGTGATACGATATAGCATGCTGGAAGATTCTCCACCTGCAAGTAAAAAACCTGAAGGTGAAAAGAATCATCAATGTACACACTAGACTGCAGAGGAATATAGTCCATCTCGATAAGAAAAGCAAATCAAAAAGCACAATTTAAGAGGGCTAAACTGTGCGACCTGAAGAAAAAACCCAGCATGTTGTAATGCTGTCTGAACACTCTCTGGTCCCAGAGCAGGGAATTCTGTACCATCTACCTATGTCCTTCTCCTACCTTCTCTTTTAAAACATTTCATTTGCTGTTCTTAACACAGCGAGAGTCAACCTGCAAAAAACTCCTGCAAACCAACCCCAAGCTAAATACCACTGACAACCACCAACACCCTGTAGCACAGGGGGAGCTTCACTCCCAGTGCTGGCTAATCAGAGTGTGGTGCAACCAGAGACTGAAGAAAAGGGTTAGAGCTCCTTCGTGATATATAAATTGTCACCAGGGTCTCATGTGCTTTCGATGCCATGAAGACATAGCTGACAGAGGATAAGGAGGGCAGCTAGGCCCTGATGATTTATTTTTCGTAATTTGAGATTGTCAGTTTTACCTTCTTTTCCCATGGTGGGAATCCATTATTAATATTTACATGCAATTCTCAAATAAGCAGGTAAAGGCTCATAATCAGAATCAAATTACTGTACTCTTGATGATACTTCATGAGATGAACACTTTATTAGGAAACAAAAGCTTCCAGAGAGACTATTTAATGATAAGTACATCAGTTTCTTTAATACTCTAATGATAATTGCTAGTGAGACAATTATTTTTCTTGCCCAATGATTTTTCCCCCCCTAGTGAGAATTGTTGTACTCAATGCTTAGAGCATAATATAATTATCCAGCGTTCATTAATAGACAGTATTGCTTTTCCTTTCATTAAACCAGATTTATGCATCTGTTTGAATAAGGATATATAAGTCATCAACCATGCAGTACATAGGTTTTGATTTCTTTTAACTGTTAAGGAAGGAACAATGTGAACCTGGCACTTACTATTCAAAGAATTGAGGAAACCTGACTCCTAGTTACAGCTTGCTGTTCATGGTAGCATGAGCAAGTCTATCTCTCAGCACATCTGCTCTGCTTCAGTCTCCCACATGTCAGACAAGAACAATTCTTCCCCAGCTTTGTAGGAAGCTTTGGGAATTTAGACATGAATGATACTAAGTGACTTACACTCTTTTTAAACTTCTGTCAGACAGTATTGAGGTCAACGAGCAGTGATAAGGCATGAGAACATGGCCGGGATGGTGGGATGAGCCTGGTGGCTCTGCATTCTCATTGGCCTTTTTGTGCCGGGAGAAGAGCTTGGACAGTGACCAACACTTTGGGGTGCTTTTGACCAGTGACATTCCTTTCCATCACAGGACTTCCTTAGGAAGTTTTCCTCAGCTGGGTAAGCCTCTGTTACACACACAGTGGTTAAGCTCCAGCATTGCATTTAGGTGGATGGAAGTAATAGTCAAACTTTTCTCCCCTGGCACATGGACTCCACTGTTGGCCACAGTCACATTGGGTGGCAAATGAGAGGCAAGGGCTAAGCAAAGAGGTGTTCAAAAAAGCAATAGACAAATCAAGAAAGTGCTCTCATAGGCAATATCAGCACAGTGTACCTCTCACTGGGGCACAAACAGAAAGAAACATCAGCTATGTAGGTAATTTAAAGGACCTGCTTCACCTTGAAATATGAAAACAACCTTCTCCCCTTGTCTGAGCTCTCATGGCACTGCAGATTAGCATTAACTCCACTGTGTGATTAAAGACAACGTGTACCAATTTTTCTAAAACCTTATAATTCTTCTTAAAAGAAGTGTATTAATTCTGAAGGCCTTTGATTCAATTTAGCCTGTTTACCTCCTAAAGCCCTATTCTTATTTCAAGTCAGGTTAAGCAATCAGAATAGTGGGAAAAGCGGTTCTGATGCCGAGCAAGAACTTTTACTGAGTGTTCAATGTGGTGCCAGTAATTACTGCCAGTAATGAGGGAAAACAAGCTAACACATCCATCTGCAGTTGTATCATAGTACCACAGCACAGAATACTGTTTAGTTTCCCTTCTGTATGTTTTTGCATGCTAGGTACTGATAAAGATCTTTTCCTCTAGTTTCATGTTTGTATGGTATTCTTGTGTAATGGCCAAACCTGTTTGGTTACAGATTCCTCTGTCTGTCCTGATTAACATCGTCCTCTTTGGACCCCATGAGGAAATCTGGGAAGGTTTTGGTTCTTTTTAGGCCATTTGTTGCATTATCTGGCCTGTCATTCTCTATTTCAGCTGTGGCTTGCTCAAAACCCAGCGGTTTACACCACGCACATTGCTTGAGGTTTTGCTTAGCCTTTCTCTTCTCCAGAGCAACTTTTCTTTGAATTGATACTGCAACCAACTTTAGGAGTGATCACTGTTATGAGATTATAACACACATATCCTAATGTCTCCTCAGTCAAGAATTTCTAGTCTCCTATCTGTGGAGAACCCAGAAAAGCACAGCTGGTATAAACTCAGTATGAATCTGGGCTTGTAAATCCCCTGTCACCTCGTAGCAGTGAACAAGAAATCCTGGATGCTTGTCAGTTTTTTAAATGAAGAGACAACATCTAGTACATGTTACCAACAGCAATGAAAAGAACATAATGTGCAGGCATTCCAGTGCTAGTGTGAGGCAACACAGAGGTAGTAAAATCTCTCCTGGGAGACAAACTACCTACCAGAGTGGTTAGATATTCATTAATTCCTATCAACCTTAAAAAAAAAAAAAAAAATCAGCTCAATGCAAAGTGAGTTACACCTGTCCTGTGGAGTACTTTAGCCTGAGGAACCTGGCTGTATGGGAACGCTAGGCACGAAAAGGTGAATTAAATAAAGTTACTTTGATGTGACATTCCCATAGAAACTGTTGCTGCAGCAACAAGACCTTTAGTCCCTCAGTCACTTAAAAATAAATAATATTAGTAAAAAGAGACTTTGCTTTCCAAGCTACTAGAAGTTTGTAAAAAAGGAAGTCTCACCCGAGAAGAGTGTGGGATGAGGGTTGTTACACTGGCTGGTAGCACATCCAGCAGGTGTACAGCATTGCAGTAATCACAACCTTTTTCCTGATTCTTATTCTGAGGCAGTTCATCATTCCGTTAATTAACAGCATATATTATGTGCATGTCGTCCTCCCCCCCCCAGTACCAGAGGAAAAGAAAACAATGCATTTGGCTACAATGTACTATTTCAAATGGCTAATAGAGAAATGGGGGAGGGTGCGCATGTGAAAAGTGAAAAGTATATTTATTACCGATGCTCGCTATTAAATTTGACAGATAGCATTTGCCTCCAACCTTTCAAGCCAGAAGTGGAACAGATGTTCATGAAAAGCCAGTTAATTTCCTGCCATTTGTGAACTGATTAGAAACTGAAACATTAGCACAGTGACACTTCTTTATTTTTAATCTTGCTCGTGTTTTGAAAGGAAAAGAAAAGAACCACCGGGAGCTAAGGTCTGGTTTTCAGATAGGAATGGCAGCACATTTTTTGTTTCCTCTTTTAACTCAAACCCTCTCTGTTACAGAAATAGAAGAAAGCAAAACTGACACTAGGCAGCCAGTAGCAGCAACTTGGGGTTGCAAACTGTCTTCTTCTGCAGCACCAGCAAATGGGGAAGGGAGCGTGGCTGCTGCTTTCTCACCCACCTATCTATTGTCACAGCTGCTCAGAAAGTGAACAAAGGGGCTAATGCTGTTTTCCAACACCGCCAGTAAACAGGCAGTTATGCTTGTGCAGGTCATTGTCAAAAACTAAGTGTTCTGCCCTATAATGAGGAACAAGGAATGAGGAACTTTTCCAGTTTTAGTTTTCAGAAGTGTTGTTACTGAGCTGCATTCATAAGAGGACAAACACCCTCTGCTTTAATAGCTCCCAGAACAGAAATTCAGGCCCAAATACAAATCTGGTATAAGCAGGTTCAATTCCATTCAAAACTGAATGGTGTCTCCAGATCTAATTCAAGGACGACTCACTTTTGTTATAAATATTTATGTACTATTATTAATCCCAGTGGGAGAACGTTGAGCATGCATTATCAGTTATTTATATACTCCAAGTCCTAAGAAAGCCGAGGCTTTTACTCTCTTGGGTCAGATGTAGCAAGTTACTCAAAAGTAAAGCGGGTCAGAAACTTTCTGACAAAGCGAGGTTTTGTTGGATAATCACAATTTGCTAAGCCTGAATCATGTTATTTAAAACATCTTGGGGTTTGCTGAGCAGCCACAGAGGCTGGGGCAGGGTCCAGCCCAGCCAAGCCGGGCCGGGGCAGCTGCTGCTGGCCCAGCCTGCCCCATGTCACCGCTGTTCGTGTCAATTTTCCTGGCGGGCTGCGGAGCTGGGGGGCCCAGAGCACAGTGGATTTAGAAAACTTCATTGCCCCAGTACCCAGAGCAAGTTCAGAACGAGCAAGAAAACAGGGGAAAAAAGGAAAGAAATCCTTGCAAACTGGAAACCCTGCTTTTCAAGCCAGCTCTACTCAAGAGTAATTAAACCAGAACAAATCAAGATCTCTGTATTGGAAACTGAGATTTAAGAGGAAAATCGGTCAGGAAAGATTCTCCCCCAGGTCAGCACACTGGTCAATAGTATATATCCTTTGCCTATATTGTGCATACATCTACAGCTGGAAAAGCACATGCTTTCAAGCATGTAACGTACACTTAGCTTATCTTTGCTTATCTGCAGTCTGAACAGCACAACTGTGATCAGACAGCCCGTTCAGCGAGCAGGAGATCTTGTCTGGGTTGTGCATGCACGTGTGTCCGCGCACATGTGTGTGCCTGAAGTCAGAGTCCAAACATCACAGAAATGCAAAGCTGGCACCCAGCACTGGAAAGGTCTCACGTTGAAAGAAAAAAGCTGATGTGTGCCCTAAGAAAATTTTCTTGCAATTATTTCACCCAAGGTGCGTCTTTCTGTGTTCATCTAGAAAGGTATGTAATTGTTTTTCTGTCTGAGTTTCATGTTTTAGTAACAGGTGGTTGGAGTAATCCTCAGAAAATAGCATGCAACACACAAAGCTTAACTCATTTTGAATACTGCGTTTACCAGACTGAATCAGCACACACCCAGCTTAAAGGTTATGAAACCCGTTGAGTGAAACTATTCAAGTTGCTTACCACTCCCCTAATATATGAACACTGAGGATGTTACACAAATATTCTCATCTGAATTTTATCCTAAACCTTTAGGCCACACCTTCAGTTGGAATAAATTAGAGTAAACTGATATCAGCAGGACAATGCATATGCTTAATATGTTGCTAAATCCAGAGTTTTCATTATCTCAAAGAATTTAGACCTATTTGCAAAGATTTGATAAAAAAAGTGTACAGTTCCCCTTTAAATTCCTTTCCTTACTCCACTTTCAAGTTTTCTTTACTTTTTAATTCCTTTCTTCTTCCTACTTCTACCACCACTCCTCTGCTTCCTCCCTCTACTGGGGGAGGGGAAAGGGAAGAATAAGTGCTTTGTTGTTACTCCCCTCCCCCAGCTTGTAAAGTTTTCTTCTCATATCCCACTGGAAAATAGCATTTCCCCAACCATTTGAAAAAATACTGCAGTTTTTAATTGACAATTAGATGTTTGAAAAAGAGAAGGCAAAAAAAAAAAAAAAGAAGGCAGGCTTTGTGGGGAGAAAGAATGCATCACTTTTGGTGGTTGTTGTTGGCCACGTGATGTGTAACTCCGAAGAGTGGGACCCTGCATCACCCTGTCTCCATTCCTGATCCGATCACTCCCACCAGGGAAAGTCGAGCAAGCTGAACTCACTGCGAAGGGAGAAGCTGCTCCCACTAGTTACTGCAGCTCCATCTTCCTCAATTACCAGCTTTTGAGGCCTCTTAGGGTTTTATTTCTCTATTCTGCAGGAATTTCCTATTCCCAGCTATTCCAGTGCCTTCCTCTGCCCTTCCACGTTATAAAGTGATCCTCAGCTGTTAAATGATTCCCACTGGCAGGAAGCACCATTGCCACACAAACACTTAATGTTCCAGACATGAGGAAATGCGGGGCAGCCTCCCTGCCTACTCCAGCACCATCCTAATATCACTTTAAAATTCCAAGCAGTCTCTTCGGTATTATCTGCTTACTCCTCTTTCAGCCCTAACTACACTCCAAAAGCCAGGCAATTGTTTGAAAGGGGCAATTTATTGTCTCACGTAAGGTCAACTGAGTAATGAATAATTTCACATAAATCATAAATGTGCTAAATTAAATCACCATTGAAGGCACTGGGAGAAAAAAACAAACAACATGTAAGTCACCAACTAATTTTAGAATCATACAAATCTAACCACTGAAAGGAGCACTGAACTGACAGGGAGGGATTGTTATAAAAAACCTACCAAACAACAAAAACCCCAGGCTTAATGTGCTCAACTGTTGTAATCTTTACAGGGAGCCTTCTATCTGAAAAACTTTAATCCTTTCAATTAAAAAAAAAACCAAAAACTTTATTACATTGCTAAGTATATTTCAATATTTCTGGATGAACTCACTTTGATTTAAAAAAATTCCCCCTTCTGCCCCCCCCCTCAATGTCCATCTGTTTATAGGGTTATGTTGCTAACTCAGAGAACAGAAAAGTGACCAGGCTTCTGGATAAATTTATTTATTTTAGAAAGCAAAAAAAAAGAAAGAAAATGACAACAGGAAGGTTTAATGCATTTAACTTGGTAAATTATTACTAAGGGAGGATATGATAACAGCCTAAAATATTTGACATGTGTAAACATTAAAGACTGGCATGAAATAGTGTGGGCTGAAATGAAATTAGACTGAATAGCAACGCAGGCTCCTAGACTGTGGAATATTTTGCTAACAGGAGTGGTGTTTGAATCACTTAAAAACTAGACTGGACACAAGGAACTGGAGAACATACTACATGGTTAGAGCCACAGCTACATCAAAGGGTGATTTTCAGTCTGTGAGTCACCGTGACAGCTGTGCCCCGCTGGGAAAATGCAGATCACAAAGCTGAGGATGAAGCACATGAGAGCAGAGACAAAGCGTTCTCTGTCAAGGGGAGCCGGCTCCGCAGCGGGCTTCGGCCAAGAGAGCAGCCGAATCAGGGGCTGAGCATCTTTAGCACACGCTGCAAAACTGTCTCCCTTAAAAAGTCTCTCCACTAGGAGACAAGCACAATATTGATAAGTCTCTTCTTCGCTGGGAGTGTAACCAACTGACTAAGATGAAGTAAAGAAAAAAAGAAAACAAGCCCCAAACACAGCAGCAACCCAGCTTCTCCATAAACAAAGATCTTAGCCCTGAAGGACTTTGATCCTGAAATGCAGAAGTGACCAACACTCTAAGAAGTTCACACACTCTTCTTCTGTGAGGTAGTGCCCACATACTGACTGACCTCTGAATAAAGCTCCTTAATCCAAAAGACGACTTATTCCAGAAAAATTAAATACATATTTTCTAACAGTTGATTTCCCTATATAAAAAACCTCACAGGCCCAGAGCACAGAAGAATCCTAAAATGATGGAGAGGTAAGTGGACTCCTTCCCTCAGATTCTTTCATTTTTTAATTTTAAAATAGCAATTTTTAAAATTGCTGTTATGGTCTGCCCAGTAGAAACTGCAGTTTAAAATCAAGATATTGAATGTAAACTGAGGCATGTACTGATTTACACTCGGAGTCTATGTATATGTCACAAAATCAAAGTGTGCAAGCATTGTTTTATTATTTTTATGTTGTATAAATCTAGCCTAGTCATCAAAGCCTCACATACTCAGTAAAGTTTGTGATGATTTGTGATGTTTATATACTTCAGGTAACCCTCTCTGTCTAGATGACCAAAATAAAAACAACTGTTGCAGGCAGGCTCCACAAGACTAAAAGCTGTAACAACAGAAACCCCCTTACTTCATCCAAAGTAACTGTGGCTGGAAATTACCCGTGACCAGTTTCATAATTATGAAATTCACTTTCATCTGAAAGCAAATGGGAATTTAGAATCAGACGGTGGTCGTTCTTATTGTCTCATTGAGACAGGGCTAGTCTTGGTGCACTTCCAGGAAAGCCCATCCTGCTGTAACAGTGATGGTTCTGTGCAAACAATAGTTCTTGTGTACTAGCAAATTCACCTAAAAACTAGAAGTACTTATTTCTCACACTGTAGTTGTAAGTGGTAGTATTCTGTTCTAAGCTAATTATAACAAAATTCATTTAGCCCTTCCCCTCTTCCCAGATAACACCTGAAACCAGAAAGTAAAACACAGTTCTGCAAGAAGCTTGATTTGGCTTTAGGTTGAGAGATACTGAATTACTGGATTTATGCCAAATGTTAAAAAACTCTCACATTTTTGAACTCGAAAAATCTAATTTTCTTTTTTTTTTTTTTCCATAGATAGCACTGTAGTCTAAACTATAAAATAAATAGACAAAACCAAATACCATGTTTTTCTTCTAAAATTAGTTTAAATGTAACCTTGTCAAACCTTTCCGGTTTTGATCTGAACAGAATTTTGGTTACAGTGATCTGATTTCATAAGGCACTTTAACTGCAAATGCCTTGCATATAATCAGCTCTTGATTTCCTACGGGTGAATTATCCAATTTGCAGATAAAACTGGACTCTGCCATCTCCAGGAACACCCTTTGCTGTGAGTGAGTGACACAGGTACATACTGTGCTGCCTGGCCTTGTTTGCTGATCGATAATTGATAGGCTTTTAAAACAGGAGTTCAATGTATATTACTCTTATCTGTCTGCCATCTATTCTATATGATGGGGTTTGCTTTATGTACATGTCTCCTCCCAACGCCTTCAGCTCCTTTAGTTTCCAAAGATAACTGAAGGTGAGCTATGATCACAAGTAGGATTTTGCCAAAGGACTGAGTTTGCTGACAGACACTGCTTGAACGTTTGCTTTTCTTCTCAAGTATCTTCTTACTAAATGTATCTTTATAAAATGTCTTTTATTAGCAGACATAGAATTAGCTTAGCTACCTCTGTTTTGTGTGTGAACTTATCTTGTGGCCTTTCATTTTCATTTAAACGAATGGTAAATGATGCATCTGAGATCATTGGAAGAAGCCTCATGTAGGCTACAGGAAACGAATGTGGGGTTGTTTTAAATCTTTCTCGACCATCACCCATTTGTATGACTTTTTTCTTTTTTGATTCAATTACTAATAGACAATAATGCTGGGGCCATAACAACACACCCACTGCAAACAGGAGGTACTACTTTTGTATGGGCTGACAGGCCTGCAATGCTCCTGTGCCCTTTGCACAAACAGTTTCATGCCTAATTTAAATTATATTAGTGTGTGCAGTTAGTATCAGTGTCTTGATAATGTAGCTGCTTGTGCATGTAGCTGCACAGTCTTTATATGAAACCTTCAAACTGCCTTTCCACAGGGAGATCAAGGAAGTAGCCCATGTTGATACATCACATGAACTGTCCATTTTCCATGTACCTTTTAAACCAAAATGCATAAGGGATTACCAAGAAATATAGCCAGGTGTATAAATGGGGAGGAGAAAGATTGTGCATATATGTTCTTCAGAATACTGAGGAAGAGCAGCTCCATCATGAGTACGAATGCAAAACACATATTAGGTCAAACAGTTAGAAAGAAAAGTTTCTTGGGACAATTCTCAAAAGCTGAGGTTTTATTTGCATAATAGATCAGATAATTTGCAAGAGCTGACATGTATTTCTGTCATCAAACATGAAACAGAAGTAACAGAATGTGACTTGTGGCCAATCATGTGACAGATCTGAACAACATGAACCTCCTGCTGGACTATCTACAGAAAAATCACAGGACAGTTTGTTTGCACAGGCTATTTGATGAATCACTGTGAACAAATAGACTTGAATCAAATGATTTAAAACCAAAAAAGGGTTAAATTAGATTATTCATGATGACTATGATCAAATCTGTAAGTTCCTTATTTTATCTCATTCCACAAAATATTACTTTTTTTCCTAAATAGATTACAAAATGTCAAAGTTTAAGGCAGTTAATTTCCATAAGTTTTCATTCATTATAATAATTTCACAAGCATTTCATGATAAAGTGAGCTACACTGGGCAATGTTTTGAGTGAAGAAAAAGAAAGTTTTGAGTCTCTTGCTGTTCAGATTTAGGTTGCTTATTTTATTCAGCCTAGTCTGCTCATTCCAAACCCAAACTTGACTCTAACATTATAAATGTTTCTTGCCCTACTCCAGATACTGCGAGCCTGTTTTTTCTTTTTAAGCACACTAATATTCAAACACCTTCTGTGTGGAAACAAAATCAGCAGTTTCTTTTTCTATAACTACCTCTGACATAGATAGCACCAACGGCTTCTGGCACAAGCAGACAGGAGCTTTCAGATAGGTTATCAGTCACTGCACACAGCCTGGGTATGGATCCCCCAAATCTTCCTGGATGTATCAGGTTCCAGAATTAGGGTTTCTGGCTCAATTCCACTGTCACTGGTAGACTTTGACTAAGGAACTGCTGTTCCTGCTTCACAGAACAAATCATCCTGCAAAATATTGATCGTTTGGTTCCAATAAACCACACTGAACCTTGCAAACTATATTCTTAGCTGTACTTGGTAGATCATTTTTCTTTCAGTGCTCTCTTTCTCCCTCTCTCTTTCTCTCCAGAGTTTTATTGAAAAGCCTAAAATAAGGGATTTCTCAGAGCACAGACATGCTCTTTCTAAGAACACAGATATCTCTTCAGAAAATCTGCAGGAAGATGTTCACAAAGCATTTGCTGCATGTGGGAAATTGCATTTCACAAGCCTCTCACGACACGGCCTCCGTTGCATGCCAATAAAATCAGGGCATAGGCCCTTGGAGGTAAGCACTGCATTTATTTGGTTTTTAAGCTTTGATAGAGTATTAGCTGCTGTGTGATCTTTATTAGAAGCAAGGAAACACTACGTAGTTTGTCAGGCAGTGGCAGATGTGAAGTAGTGTGTGTGAGCTTTTTGTTTTGTTTTTTATTCCCAGCAAGTTCTGACAGCCCTTCAAACAAACATTTGACCATATACTGTGTATCTGCACAATATGCATTTGATTGTGCTTTTTATTTCAAGCTTTCTTTCACTATAGTGGGCTTATGGTGAGAAAAGGACTATTTGAAAATACACCCTTCCTCACTATGCTTCTTACTATCTTGCTAATCACAACTTTTATTTTATCTGCTTGTACAATCCAGGTACAAGAAAGCTGAGAAGGAAACACATAAACCAGATTTATGTTGGTTGCCCAGATTGACCCTGGTGACACTCCCCATTTTCTAGAATAAATGAATACCTGCCTGTAGAGGAAAAGCTGGAAGTAGCTTATCACTGAATCTTAAACCACAGGCAGGTCTCTGTCCCCACTCAGCTGCACCTTGCTGCCATCTCAGAATTTGATGGCAAGCTGCTTTTTTGGCTGCTTCTGGCTCATTTGGCCTGAAATCAATGAACTTGAATACAAAAGCAAGAAGGTTTCTGCCAACCTGGCTTCTTTTGCCTGCAATGGGCTTAGGACCAATCTCATAGTCCGTTTAGCTCCCAGACCAGGCAGGGGTCAGCAACTCTTCAGCCTCAGCCAGGTGAACATGTGCATCCATGGCCCTTGCACATGGGTACACATCATCCTGCAGTGAAAGGGAAGTCTCTGTCCATCCTGGGCACTGCTCCATGCTGAAGCATCCCAAGAGCTCAGTGCTCCAGCCTGTGCCACCTTTTCCCTTCCAAGAGGATGACTGACTTACAGGAATGGCACTACTGATAATGTTTGCTTGACACAAACCCCATGGGAAAGCCTGAGCAGGTCATCCCAGCCAGGCAAAGCTATAGGGAAATGTAATACTCTTTGCTAGGCCAACCGACAAATTATTTTTCTCCTTCTAGACTATTAAAATATATAAATAAAAATCTTTCTGGCTCTAGTAACTAGGACTTTGTCCATTATAGGTTTCAAATGCATGAAGAGTCAGAAACATACAGCAAACTTTCCAGGGATGGAAGCACAGCAGTTGGAAGCACAAGGACCTCAAATTCAATTTAGTTTTTTTCCTGTTATCTAAGTATCTGCTCCCTTCCAATAACTTCTCTTTTAACCTTAGAGGTGGGATCAAAGGGTAAACCGCTAACTGGTTCAGACAACAGGCTTAAATACTTATTGTTATTACCCAGGAAATCTCAGTGCATCAATGTGCCTGTCAGAACCAAATAAAGAACCTGCTCCATTTACACAAGATTTGATCTGGATCCGTGACTCATATCTGCCTGAACCAGAATGCTGACACCAAATACTAGGAACTTCAGACACCGCGTTGAGTAGGAACCATCCTATATCTTTCAAGAGAGAGTTCAAAATACACTTTTTCCGTTATTAAACTGAAATATGTATTAGTCAGTTTTAGAAGAGTTTCACCATTTTCAATCTCAGGAAATATCATAGTTCCCAAGAGCCACAGCCACAAACTAGAACTGTGTTGTGTGAACTATTGTACAAAAAGACCGAGATCCTTTACAAAGACAATGCCTTCTCCTATTTATAATGAAAGTAGGAAATTAAACGTTTTCCTTTATGCTGAAAGGATGTAACTGATAGTGCACACTCTGTACGGATCCTGCTGAGTGTGCTTTTTAAACCTAGATGAATTTGCACTAGAAATAATACCAGAAATGCTGGCAAATTATTTCTCAGCTTCAGCTTAGGGCAGGGACTGTGAATACTTTGGACTGGTGCGGATTGCAGGATTAGAATACTTCCTTTTAAAAGTGACTGATCCTGCTGGGGCTATTCTGCTGAGGCTGTAAGCGAAGGATCCCAGTTGTCCCAGTATACACAAGGCTTTCTCATTAATAACTCAGCTGTCTGTCCAAGCTCAGCCCATTGTGACAGGTATGACTACACTCCTATTTTTACTCATGCAATTATGATTTCTTACGGTATTTAATTAATTATGTACATAACCAGGCAATTATGCATCTCACAAAGCAGTTATACAGTTATCTGGCTTTTACGTGAACTGAAAGCACAGAACTGACTGTACAACTGTATATACACTTATGACAGATGTAAATCACAAACCAGTTGTTGTTGCTTAACTGTGTGCAATTGTCAGCCGTCAACTCTATTTATATTTGTACCAGACACGCTTCAGTCACTTCTATGAGGTAACAGCTTTCCCAACTGGCCGGCAGTGTTAGAAGGGAAAGGTTTACAGAAGGATTTCATAGGTCTCAAGCATAAAATTGAGAGTTGCTTTCTGAGAAGGATATGGTGAGTGTAAACAGCATAGCTTCTCTTCAAAGCACTGTGGCAAAGTACACAGGTAAGCATGTTTCCTCTCCAGCAGCCATCTGGCCCAGCACAGGCTTTGTCCCTCTCTTGTCATTAGCATTGTTTTTATTTCATTCTTAATATGAATAAGGCAGTAAGAGAAGAACAATAACACATCCACAATAGCACAAAAAGTCACTTCCGTGTTATGGTGTTGACCAAATCTCTCTTGACCTTTTTGTTTCTTCTGCATTTGAAAGACAAAGAGAATGGAGTGGGGAATATGTCTTTTCATATACATAAGGCACTTATTCTGATTTATCCTCTCTCTTTTTAATTTAAAAGCACTTCTGTGGTGCTTGCTTAACATTCATGTCACACTGTGCATAGATACATTTTTAGGCATGTTATTATTTTTTTCTGTCCTAAGTAGTTTAGTTTTTGCAAGGCAGCAGATGAAGAAGCCAGAGCTCTCTCATTTCCCCTTTATCATCAGCCCTTCACTGATACTTTCACTTTTGCCTGCCCCAGTCCCACAGCCACACACTCCCCACATCACCTTTTAATTAGTGGGATCACAGGAAAGGTACCAAATGAAACCCTATCTCCAGTGACACCCTGACTAGTGCTTGGCAGGAGCTCTCCTGAGCCAAATATTAAGAACTAAACCTTACAGTGATATTGCTTTATTCTGTGTGAAGGAGGGCAGGATTAACAAGAAACCTTAACAGAGATTACTGGACACAACATCCAGTTTGAGCTGTAAATCCTGAACGAAAAAAAATTACCCAAGAGTAAAGAGAGGCCGAGGCAGGGAGGTGTGGAGGTGTGTACTGCTGCCCTGTGCTCAGCACTAAGCTATATCAGGATAAGCCACCATTTCGCTGAGCCTGCAGAAGTGTTATTTACCCAGAGCACCGCAGTGAAGAAATTGCTCTGAAAACATTTTGGAGGACCCTTTCATTAGCCTCCCTCCATGACCAGAAAGATCCTCCTAAAGAAAACAGATGACTTGTAGTTCACCAAAATGGTGTCTCCCAGAGTCTACCCCTGCAGCACCATCCCCATCCCTGGCACATCAGCACCTACAGGCACCACTCTCCCTGGTCTCTGTGGAAATGAGGATCACGGAGGTTTGGGCTTTTTGATTTGTTTGGTTGTTGATTTTTGTCTTCAGGTTTCTATGAATGGGACGACAAGAAAAAAACCAAACAAAAACCAAACAAAAAACCCCAACAACAAACCTGCAAGTGCAACTGTTTGAATAGTTTTAGTGACTGAAACATCCAAGAAACTAAGTCCAACTGCCCTCTACTGGCATAGAAAGAAAGATGTGGCTCGAGAACGCGGGTGGGGAGAGGAGGGGGTGGCAGAAAGAGGAGGGAAGTGGTGTTAAGCAATAGTAAAAGGAAACTGTGTCAATAAAGTGAGTATGGCCTGAAAACTATAATCACAGAGCAGAGCTATTAAATGGTTGGCAGGCTGGGCTCTCAGTGTAAGGAACCGTCCATGCCAAAAAGTATTGCTGGTGTGAAAGATGCAACAAGCCGGGATGTTGAAACAACCCCTGTTTTGGGGGTGGGGGAGATAATGAAACTCTATTTATAATATCTGTAGTTCTGATATAGAAGATTTAAAAAATTTTTTAAAATTTCATATTGGAAAAAATTAGCAAAGGAGGTTAAGAGGAAAACTTTTTATTATTTAGTACTTCATGTCTTTATTTTAAAGCTGAGAAAAGCAGTTGTGCAACAATGACATTACCACATGAATCTAGTCCTGGAAGAAATTATATCATGTGTGCTTATGGGAACTTAATCCATGAGGTCCCAGGAATGCTGGGATTTTGTGTGTACATGCACGCACACACACATACTGACAAAACCCTTCATGGAAAAATCTGTTTCAGACAGTCATTTTTGGACAGAACAACTCATTCTTGCCCTGTTAGAAAAGCAGTGTGTAGGATTTTATTGGTACCACTGTGCTGACATTTAGTGAATTTGCAAGATCCACGAGTACTGTGCAATACACAGTTGTGGGGCACACAGACTTCCCTGAGTTCAGTAATCCACAGGATCTTACCAACTGCCCAATAAAAGTTAAAACAAGCCTAATATTACTATAGACAAACAGATTAACCGCAGGAGAACAGCAGGGCTGTGTAAGAAAAGAGAGTTTAACTTAAATTCAAGCAGCAAACTTTGATAAACTGGTGGTTAAAATATATCTGTAATTGTAGGAAAGTACTTTCCAATTCTGCAGGAGCAGCAGCAAGGTTTTTCAGATTTACTGAAGAGACAACGTCACGAATGGAGTCACACAGCATTCACAAGACACAAAGGCATGGGGGAAGTGAAGCCCAGCAGAGGAGAGCTGGATGGAGATGGGTTTCAGCTGCTGCATGAGGAAGCAACTTGGGGAAGTGACAATTTTGTCTGTTTTTTTTCTGCCAGGAAGGCAGGGGAGGAGATTGCTCTGTGCAGTCTGAATAGAACTGGACAAAACTGCGATTACCCACTGAAGACTGATGTGAGGACTGCAAATGTGTGTACGGTGTCCTTTTCCCCTGCTATGTCCAGAACCAGTTTCAGAAATGTCACATGCTAAGTAACAGCACAAGTAGCTGCAATATTTATCATACTGGGAGAGGATCAGAGTCACTCATGATCTGCAGCATTGCATCTGTTCTGCACTCTGTGATTCTGCTAAATGCAGTTTAGGAAATCCTGATGTATAACTATTTAATTACAGTAAAAGCAAGTCAATTTTTGGCATCTATATTATCCTAGCACTTGTTGAAACCTTCCAGAAATGGTGACAAGACCTTGTGTGAAATCAGGTTCATGCACCATACTTTTTCTTTAAACACATGTATTATGCATTTGTTAGACTGGAATTTGAGGTGAGAATCGCATTGATTTTCCAGTAACCACCACCAGACAAGCCACACAATATCAGCCTAAAAAAAACCCAAACAAACTTAAAATCTTGGTCAGCTTTCTGATATAAAAATAAATAAATACAAACCTCTCCTGCTAGCCAGCCAGCTTAGGGTCTCTTTCAGTATGAAACACATGTTGATATTTGATTACTCCTTTTAATAGTGTCCATCTGTGGAAAGGGCTGCAGTGCCAATACACATGCATGAAAGCAGTAATCTTATTTTCAATACCAAGGATTGTTTTATCTGCTTCATCTTTAATATTTCACTGCCGAGAACAGGTTGTACATATGGTTCTGCAGCAGCTTGTTTGCAGCCCGTTTCACTGTGAACACCTCCCTTTTTGCACCTTCCCTTTTCCACCTGACACGTGTCTTTTATACAGTGCAGCAACATTAGCTTTTATATAGTGTTCATCATCTGGCCCAAGCCTAAACCTCCTCATGGGCCGGATATTAAATCATAAACAGCTCAGGACTAGTTCTGATAATGAAAGTTAAATATCTCACGAAATGCAACAGGAAAAAAAAAATATATATAAAAAGAAAAAACTATCTTGCCTAAGCACGGACACATCTCACTTGAACAACAACCACATGTGAATCAGGGCTATGGTGAGGCTGGAAACATTGTCCCCTGGAGACAGTTACCAAGCCTGTCTTGTAAATAAATCTCTCAGGTGTAATATACACTAGGAAATGTGAAATTAAACACATCTGTAGCTATCTTTTTACCTGTTCCTTGCATACTATTCTGGGAAGAGCCTGGCTTGTCCCTGCATGGTTCAGGGTCTTCCACTTGGCTTGGAAGCTCTCTCAAGCAGCAGAGGATAAGCAAGCCCCACAGCCCCAGTTTGGCTCCTTTGCTAGAGGTGGGTATGAAGCCTCCACCTGTCTCACATTGCACTTGAGGAGGCTATGAGAAAAACAGCCTTCAAGGGGGAAGGGCCCTGAGGGCACCTGTGTTACCCTAACTGCACTGCAAATCCCCCTCCTCTGCTGGGCAGCATTTCAGCACTTTCTATAGCGCTGGCTGTAACGTAAGGAAGCCAAATTACATCTACAAAGTACAAATAAGTGTAGGAACAATAGAATCATTATGGTTGGAAAGGACCTCTAGGATCAAGTCCAACCTTCACCCCAACCTCTCCTTAACCACTAGGCCATAGCCTCAAGTGCTACATCTACTCATTTTTTAAACGCCTCCAGGGATGGGGGCTCCACCCCCCCCCTGGGCAGCCTGTTCAGTGCCTGACCACTCTCTCGGTAAAGAATTTCTTCCTAATATCCAATCTAAACCTCCCCTGATGCAACTTGAGGCCGTTTCCTCTCATTCTATCATTAATAATTTGGGAGAAGAGACCAACACCAGCCTCACTACAACCTCCTTTTAACATAGTTGTAGAGAGCAATAAGGTCTCCTCTCAGTCTCCTCTTCTCTAGACTAAACAATCCCAGTTCCCTCAGGTGCTCTCCATAAGCCATGCTTTCCAGACCTCTCATCATCCTCGTTGCCCTTTTCTGCACCAGCTCCAGCCCCTCAATGGCCTTCTTATCCTGTGGTGCCCAAAATTGGACACAGGATAATGCATTATCTTCCTGGAGGGACCTACTTTGAAGTTAGGGATGGCATTAATGTGCAAAACCCGATCTTACCAGCCAGAGAAGATTTTTTTCCCTCTATGGACAGTTAACAGCGAGATCTAAATTCAAACTAGCAGCTGGAATAAAGATCTCACTTTAAGTATCTGAGATTTTTTTTGGTGATAACAGGATTACTCACATTAATTATCTCACATTGCAAATTGAGATCTTTCAGAAGTACTTTATATTCTCTTGTTGGTAGGGCAGAGATCAACCAAATGTATTAAGAGGAAGTCAGATATAAAAAAAAGTACTTAAATAAATTCAAACAACTCGTGGATTCTGAAAATAAATTTTTTAGCCTGAAAAGATAAAAAAAATATTCCTCAGAAACAGATTGTAAATTGTCCCCGAACTTACAAATCTAGTTCCAAGCTAACATAATACTTTTCATTTTATTTTTACAGTCTCATGTAGAGTCAACTTGGGGGAATAAATTAAATAAATGAGGAGGTTGAAAGTATGCTAATAATGTCTATTTGGGGTGACCTTTACAATATGTCACTGCCAAAGAATCAGCATTCATAAAAGGCTAGGTTCTTTGAGAAGCTACAAGCCAAATACCCAAAATTGAAGCATGCATAATCATTAGTTGCTTAGGAAATTCTTGGCAAATGTGCGTATGTAAGAACAAAGATACATCTGTGAACAAAAAGCTTAAGGAACACTTTCTGCAAAACCCTAAATACTATTTCCATCCTAGAATATAGACATTTACAAGTAATTCTGCCAGTAACCAGTAGTAATTTTAGTACAATGTTTGTTTCCAAGTACTTGAAAGCACCTACTCTTGTGTAATGGACTAGGAATAGTAACTACCATCTTTACCCTGTCTACAGCAATTACTTTTTTTTTTTTCTTGAAGCTAGAAAAATGAGGCACAGACTTGATGGAAAGAGTAAATTTTTCTAAACTCTTCCACTTTCAGCATATGGTTTAGTTTCAGTTTTCTCCAAGCTAGAACAATATGCTTTACAGGAGACAAGATGATGAATGCTTAATTTTGGGTTCAGTTAAAACAAACAACTTTCTCTAAAAGCACATGCTTTGTTTCAAAGTGACATTTGTTAAAAGCCTCAGTGCCCATATTATATTACATCACTGCAGGTCAGCTATCATGACTGACACTGGGACAGGGACAAGGAAAGAAGGCAGATTTCCCTTAACCCTCGCCACGCCACATCTCCTGAGTGCTCTGAACACACCACAGACATCAGGTTCCTTTTGAACTCTTTCTATTGCAAAGAGGTTTGAACAGAACAGACTACAAACTTAAGATACATAAAGATGTTTGCTTGTTAAGAAAGAAAAAAACCAAAAAAAATCCCAAAGAATTCCTCCCAGATTAACCCAAGAAACAATATTTCATGCTGTCTGGCACAGGAAGGCTTTCTGATGCCAAAATCCACCATCATCCTCTCACACCAGGATACTCAAAACAAGCCCTGCCTGGGTCTCTCAGTGAAGCTTTGAAGTGACATATCCTCTACTTACAAAGCACCAGCACATTTTACAGGGAAAGGTAACTTTAGAAAGTGAGCTTGTGATGAATGTTCCCATGTAATTCTGGGCTTCAGTAAATTTATGTTTTAGCATTGCCATTCACCTTTAAATAAATATTGACAGAGGTCAAAGTTATTTACGTTTTCAGGGTTGAAGTTAGGTGGCCAAGTCCACACTTGGGCTTGTAGCAGCAAGGAGAGCTCATCACTTCACTGCGTCACAGGTGAGCAACGCTGCCCAAAGGTCAGCCCTTAACCAGGGCCTGAGCTAAGGCATTGCCATAGCACCTCCACACAAATCATGCCATGCACTCCAGGGAACACTAAACCCACAACAGTTTATCAAGAACTGGTGTCTCCTTGGGAGGCCATAAATAGATTCCACATGAAAGGCCGAGCACACACTCCAGATTGAAAAGACAACACCACAATCCCACACTGGCCCATCTGCCTGAAGGATGTTTTGGTAGCGTACAGCTCCTACCTGGTCCTGTCCCAACCTGGCCTTTTGTCTGGCAGCTGATGTAGTAGCTCTGTCTTCCTTCCTGATCCCTTTCAAAGGAGCTGAAACCTTCTCATCAACTCCTGTATGAAAACCAACTGGGCTGACTCACCCCACTGCAGTAATTAACCCTTGCTGGGTCTCAGTGGGACCTGCAGACCCCACTGCAACAGCAGATTGATGGAGGAAAAAGTTTAGTTTTTACTTGGCAGTTTTACTGACAGGATTGCATGGAGGTGAGAGGATGGGAGAAGAGAGCCAAAAATGATTTTCAAGTACAGTCGCAACATCAATAAAAGCCTTCACAATGGAACTAAATCTGTGTAACTCATGTCTCTGGCAGGAGTCTCTGCTAGCACAGTTGCAAGCACTTAACCAAAATCACCAACGTGCTTCTGGTGTGCACCATTAGTGGGTTCCCTGGCTACAGGGAATTGTTTCCAAAACCAGGTTCTGCTCCATGATTGGGGATTTCAATATAAATACAGCTATTTTGTGTCAAAAAATATGTGCTAATGAAGTTATCTAGCCTTGATTGCTGAATTTGGTGAAGGATGCCTGCTAATTTCTGCTGCAGCGACTGGAGATTACTGTCTCCACCTACTTGCTCTCCTGTTCTCCTGGCAGCTGAGTGACAGGACGCCTTTCAGTCACCTCAGTCACACCCAGGGATTTTAGTTTACAGAGATAAATACCCAAGGCTGTGAAATACTTTAGCTGAAGAGCTAGCACATGTTTACTTCTGCAAACCCCCATATAGTACTTCCAGTGAGAATCACCAGGCTTTAGGAACTCACCAGGTATCTATTTATCTCAATGTTTATACGAACCTGATCTCCTCAGCAACAAAGCACGATGTGCATTCATTCATAACATGGTATCACCTCCAGAGTGGTGGCAACAAGCACTTATGTTCATATATTTACTAGTAATAGTGTAAACTATGCAGAGATAGGAATTTATGGTCTCTTATACAGAGGCTAAGTGAGAAGGCTTTGAGAAGGAACAGATCCGGGATCAGAAGCAGCAGCAGGACATCTGCAAGCCTGACTCTTGCTGTTCCTACAAGTCCCCCATTGTAGCAGTGGTTCCAGTGCTGCCCACTGACCTGGTACCCCACACTCCCTCCCAGCCCACACAGGTGGAGGCTGAAGCCAGCTGCCGGCAAAATCCCACTCGTCCTTCCAAATTCTGTTTGTGCCCTTGGAGAGAGACGCTCCCTGAATGCAGCAGGGGAATCGTGACAGCAGTGTTTTGATTTGGGCCTTCTAAAGTGAATGAGTGATAAGAAGATTTTCAGTTCTACCAGACAGACATATGTTCTTGTTTCTATCAGTCTTTTGCTTATCAGGGGTTATATAATCTATTTGTGTAGGAAAGGGGCATTTGATAATTATATGCTTTTCTAATGCTGTGAATCAGTGGTTAAAAAAAAAAGAAAAAAAAAAGAAAAAAGATTGCTTCAGAGGCAAGCTCAATTTTACAAGCAAATTTTTCACAAGCAGTTCTTTTCCTCCACTTACAACAGACTGCCAGTGCTCAAAAGCAGCAGAGAAAGCTTCCTGCTATGACAATACCTCAACACACTGGGCTACTTCAATCTCATTTACTCAAGTAATACAATTTCAGTTTATAGCAACTAAGAATCTATTTCTCCAATTGACCAGAAACTGCTGACGGAAAAAAAAGTGAAAACTCTGCAACTTAATCCTCACTTCCCTTATGTTTTCCAAGCAACTCTTATGAAGTAATCACAAATGTCCTTAAAATTTGTGAAGCACTGCAACAAAGATGAGTCTGCAAATTCGTAATCGTGTTTTAAATGTCCTGAAGATTGTGTCCAGGGTCTGTCTTTATCATTCCCCACGGCACTGTGATAATCATAAAGGACCTTACTCCTTCTCTGTGTAGAGGCAGGTGAAGGGGCAGTGTCGAATGCTGGATCACCTGCTTACAGTGGGATGTGATAAAGAAGGAATTTGGACTTTGTACCTTTCCGGTTTGAAGTCAAATCACTAATGCTTCCTGTGCAGGAGGCTGTTTTCCCATGCAGTTTAGTAGGTGACAAATTTAATAGGAAATGATTAAGTAAAAGCAAAGAGTGTTGATAAGGGCTTTATTCTTCTTCAAGGCTTTTGATAATTCGTTTTCAGAAAATAATACAATCTTTAAGGAATTTATGCTCATCTTCAACCTCCGTCAAGGCTGCTGCAGAATTTCCTGTTTTTGTGTTCTCAGAACTGCTAAACTGCTGAAGTTGCCAGTAAAGACCTGGGTGTGTTATCCAGAAGAGGTGGAGTCTATAGCAAATCCAGATTCTTCACTGATATTCTCAAATAAATATACTGAAGTTAGAGCTCTTCCATCTCTAACCTCACATATGGGGCCAGTTCCCACAGCCACAACTCCTCTGTGCGCTAAACCTTTCTGTTTATCTTCTGTCATGCTATCTTTTTTATGTATGAAACCATGGATTTTGCTGCATAAGTCACTTCAAAGCCAGCTCTAAACATTTACATATAAAAAGGTATTAAGGTAGACTTAAAACTTGTTCTAAGCCCTGGCTGAAGAGCTAGCAACACACAAACCCTGGAAGCAGCTTTCTTACTCCCTTAGATGTAAGATCCTGGTCTCAGTGTGAGCAGATCAACCCCTAAAGTGAAGAATCTCGTACTTACAAGGAACAAGATCTTAATCAGATTCCCAACTGGAAAGCCAGATTAACACCAGGCTGAGGGTAGATACAGTCTGGCATTGTCAACGGGGAAAAGTCTGTGCTTACTACATACTCTCGGAGGTGTTTATCACTTTGCAAACCTCCCTGGGAATGCAAATGCAGTGTGATTGATGGATGCACACAATTCAACAGAACAAATGCTTTCAGCAGACAAGTGGCCCAACAGGAACCTCCAAAGATCCTATTATACAGGAAAAAGAGTGTAATTATGATATTTTCAGGCATATATTCTGCAGGAGCAGTTTCCCCGCTTTGGCAGGGGCAGGAGTGTCAGAGGGAGGAGGCCAAGGGGCACAGGACCAGGTTGTTGGTGACCAAGGTGTGGTGCCCACACAAACAGTGGTCACTGGTCTAGCACCAGCCTTTAAAGCAACACTTCAGTCCCCACAGGTTGGATGCAGCCAGGTCTCGTTCTTTCTGAGATCACCAAGTGATCTCCTCTTCACAGCCATTTTGCAGCTACCGACAGGCCCAGTCCCAGCACTCCCACCAGAGAAAAGCAAGGCAGGGTCATGCAGACATCACATCATGCAGGCCTGGCCCTCAGCACTGCCTCAGTTTCCCTCTGTCCCCTAAAATGGGGGGAGAAATGTGACAACTCCGCCAGTCCCCCTCCTCACTCTGGGGACAGGGGCAGGTGACTCCAGGCCAGATGGTCAGCTGACCATGGAGATGGGCCTGGTCATGGCAATGGAGATGGGCCAGACCTCGCTGCAGCCGCCCTGGCCATGGCCTCCAACGGGGTCCTCTCAGAACTGAGACACACAGGAGACAACCAGTGGAGAGGGCAGGCAGAAAAACCACAGACTTTGGAGTTTTTTAGGTGAGGGTCTGTAGACAATACTTACACCAGATAAACAATAGCCGCTAAAGTGTGATTACCTGTTTTGCATGCTGGTGTTTAGCTGCTGGTTACACACACAATTAATGAGGGACTGTAACACCGGAATTCCCAGTGTTCTGCTCAGGCTGCATGTTGCAAGTGTCAGCACAGGGCAGTTTTGCCAGGAGTTATCTATAAAAACCTTCCTGAAGTGCAATGAAGTTAAACACCTGGACAGCTTCCAGAGAAGAACAATTGAGCTCAAGATACACTTTCAGGGGAGATAATTTACTTTCAAGTTACACAAACCTGCGGCACCCAACCTGCTGCTCAGCTGCTTGCTTCTGTGTGCTGCCGTGGAGAGCTTGGCTCTCTGAGGGGTCATCCAGGAGACAGCAGGACATGGGCGGAAGAGCCCTGAACCTCACCTGGGAACGTGTTTTTTTTATGGAGGGGAAGATAAACATCTGTCCGTTGGAGAGAAGTATGTATTACACAAGAAGTAGCAATCAATCCATTCCCTGGATTTTTATATTTATGAGACTGCGGTAGCTTCTTAAAATTCTTCTGAAATGCCCACATGAAACACACCTTAAGATCCTTGAAGCAGCCTGATCTGCTTCAGTTCCCCTCAGAAGATCCTATGCATAAAACCAGAGCTTATTTGTTGATAACAGAGTTTCAATGCAATGTAATGCTTTGACTGTTCTTTTCCTTTGTCTTGGGTTGCAGCCTCTTCCAAAGCTTTGATTTCCAAATGACTTGTTAAGCTTTACCGGGCCTGAACATAAAAGCTGTACTTTTATGTTTCTTATATGGCATGTGGAATGCGGAAGCTCAACTTAACTGTGGATGCATCTCCTAAGACCTTTCTTCCTCTCGGGGCTCCATGTGTTGCTGCTTTATGAGAAGGCTGAGTCCCTTCTTCAAAGCTTGTGTTGTTCCTGTTATCAGAGAGGAATCAAACAAAACGGGGAGTTTCAACGTGGGAGGCAGTGCCAACACTAACCGTTATTTCATCTGCAATAATAGCTCAGTGGCATAAGGGGCATCCAGAGCCAAACTTACTGTTTTTCTTGTTTTTCTGCCAAGAGGATTTCCTGATTCCTGAAATTAGCTCCATTGCCAAGTGATACGGTCAAATCACATGGTCAGCAGTCCTAATTGCCTCAGGAATATAGAATTCAATCAATGCAGATCTGCTCCTGAAGCATGGACTAATGAGGAGTTGTTCTCTTCCACAGATGGTCGATCTATCCGTAATATAATATTAATATCTACACTGTCTGTAACGTAATAATATATATAGTCTACAATAGAATTAGCGAGAGCACATTTTTATTTGAAGATTTCTTAAATACTATTCTAATACAGAGGCAATTACAGCAGTATGAAGCCAGCAAATAGCATGATAGCTTATTCCTCTTTTCTGATAACACTCACTACGCCGACATCTGGCACTTTCATGCCAGCATGTAACCATGGTGGTTCTCTCACTGTATGTAGCTTTACATGCACTGATTTAATTAAAGCCGTATACTTTTGTAGTGTAAAGCCTAAGACTTTTTTGTGGAGCAAAGCTGGGTATAACAAGCTCAATTCTTCCCTCATGCTTCCACAAATGGGGATGCACAGTCACTGGTCCTACACAGATGTAGAAGGAGGTTGTTACGAATCAGGTTTGAAATCTGTAAGCAGTCACTCCTGATTGATATCACTTTATATGGCATCAAAGGCCCATTGTGCTAGGGAGGAGAACGGAAAGTACTATTATAACTGAAGGACCTTTTGTCTGTGCTCTCTGTGCATAGAACCAGCAGCAAGTTTTGGTCATCTGCCACAAGTCCACAGGTTTGCAGAAGCCAGTGCAAAAATGCCACCAACCTACAACGGCTCATATGGAGAAACAGGGCTCTTTTCCCTCTGTCTTCTATTACTAGTTAGAAATGTAATTCTGCAGATTGTACAGAATTCTCGCTTGATTTCCAGTTTAATCTTTACTCAAATAAAGAATGACAGCTATGCACTCCACAGGCAGTGTTTTTATGTGTTGATTTATGCCTTAATGTCACATCAATCATCAGAGAACAGAGATGTAAGTAACAAACTTTGTTTTAAGATTAAAGCACCAAATTATTTCTTTTGAAAGGATAAGTATTTGTTTATTTAATCATAAGGAGGTCAAAATATACAGTACTGTATCATTCAGATGCTAGTGTGGATTAAAATGTCAGGTCCACGGTTCCCTGTCCAGGTTAGCCCAGGGTTGAATAAACAGAAATCTTAATTTTCTGTAAAATTCATTAACCACAGTTATTGCAGGAGTCATGTGAAGCAGGGAGGTGCCTGGACAGCCTTGATTTTGGTTTTTATTACGATTAATTACAAGTATGGATATAAACAAATATCTCATGAAACAACTAAGTTTCCTATCATCTGAAAAACATTAATAACAGGATCGTAGGTACAGCCTTGGAGTTAGGACTACAGGGAAAGGGGGGGGGGGGACGGACACGTGGGTGCCCTCTTGTGTTCCTATTAGAACCTTAAATAGTTTTTAATTTGTTATCCCACCTCACCAAGACAAGATAGATGTTGTCTCAATCACGTAAAGCCTTTGCATTTTAGCATTTTAATTTACATTAATAACCAATATGAAGCATAACTGTATAACCACTGATTCTATTATACTGCAGACTTTTTGCTAATTTCAGCTCTATTGAAAACCACAAACGGTGACTTGGTTGTTTTTACATTTAAGTATAACATTTATCAAAGGAGATTTCTTTTTTTCCTGGCTGCTTTAAAGCTCTCTAAAGCTGAGGATTTGTTGCTCATGCCTTGCTGCACAAACTGCATTCCTTTGTCACATGCGTTTTTTTCTGCCATTTATTTAATTCACTGCCACTTTCTTACCTTACATACTCTATCTTCTATAGAATTATAATCATCCCATGACCTTTCTTTAAATATACTACACGTTGCTCGATGATCTTTAGGGTTGCTTTCTAACATCTAATGAACAAACCCTGTCAATGATATACCTTAAATGATACACCAGTGTTTGCTTTAGCCTCAGGCATTTGATGACAGCCATGTAAAGGAAAATAATGAGTCATCTCTACTGCAAGGGAGCTTACAGAGAGCTGCTGATCCTTCAGCAGCCGAGTGTATTTATTACTTGGATTTCCCAGCAGGTAGGATAGACACTGGATCTGTTTGCACCTCTGCATCAGACATCCTTTTGGAACCCTGTGGAACAAGACACAGAAATTTGTAACAAATTCCAAACATTTCAGAACAGTTAAATCTGGGATTATGTGTTAGAATTTTGCTACCAGATACTTTCCACTCATTTCAATTCTCTGCTTTTCTTATTTTGCCCTTTATTTAATATGCATGAGTATATGAGCACCATCTGTATCATGACAATCCCCAAAAGCTACTGCTTGTGAGTTTGCCTAAACGTGCTGGTTATTTTAACACGATTTTCCCAGTTAGAATGGAAAGCAGTTGTCTTTAAAACTGGTCTCACCTACCGGAGATGTTGCTGTGTACTTGTAGAACTGTAGTTTTGGCATAACTTTCTCTAAAATTTCCCTGGCTAAATGGTTCACTGAAACCATGCTAAGAGTCTTTCAAGCATGATTAATAGTGTATTATAGTCAGCCTTAGTCTGCTCTAAGTTAAAGGAACATTAAATACTTTTATGCATGACAGGTATTTGACAATGTTATAGTGATAAAGCTTTTTTACACTACAAATATAATTCTCATTTTGGAACCAGTTCAAGACACTAATCTGGCTTAGATGAAGGAAATGCCTAGATCTAGCTATGCCAACTAGATTTCTGACTACTAATTGATAAAAACGACTTTAGTTTAAGTTGCCTTGACCTAATTTTACTGGACTTGAAGCCGTTGAAACTTCAGAACATGACAGCAAAATAGATTCACAAACACTGTTCCAAAGGTCACTGTTAATATTGCGTTGGATGCCAATCCTCTCTGTAGCCAGATGCCTAAACCATTACATGCTAAACAGAAAAAACAGCATGACAAAGCTAAAGGTGACTGCTTGTGTGCTTTCCCTACAAAAACTGTGAGCTGTGCAGAACTGTATGAGGATTGTCCTTTTACACAGTAGCTTCAAACTGGAAACCTGACTCATCACTTCAGGTCACCATAGGACTACCCATGTCAGACTGGGAAAGTGAATGATCTCACTCAACTTCCTCATCCCTTTCAGGGAAGCAAAAAAAGTGGGTTTTTTTTTCATATATATACTGATCAGACTCCACCTCATTGATATTCTGTTAACTTTTCACCTTTGAAAATCTAAGTATAAAAAAAAGCAGCCAAAAAATCACAATGGACTGAAAGTCTTTAACTGTAACCTTGTGCAGCTCAACTGTCTGCTTCTGCTTACAGATATTGTTTGGAAGATGCTCTAGAACAGAATAATTGGGGGTTTTTTGCCACTTATACGTAGCAGCAAATGGAAGACACATACAAAAAAAAAGTAATAGATTCTAGTATCCATCAAACAATTCCAAACAAGCTAGTAATTCCAAGTTTATCCAGTAACCCTAAAAACCTACACATCAGTTAAAAGATTTCCCACATTACAAGAGTAACGGAGTCTGTAAACTGTAGCTGTTCCTGTCTGATGCAGGCAGATATTAAGCCATTTCTAGACTAATCTAGAAAACAAGATGATACTATTTGCTATTTTTCCTATAAATGGGTGGAGGGAGGAGTAGAGGAGGGGGATCTCTTTTGAGATAATCACCATCTTGACACATTTAGCACATTTGCAGAAGTGTCTTCTGTTATTTGCTTATACTACAGTCTTCCTGCTGCACCCATTTTCAAGGTGGTTGCTGATTAAAGCAGGAAGCTTTAAGGGAGTCTGGCTGATGATTCTTGTTAAACTGGAATTTCCAAACCCAGTGCGAAATAAAGAACTTTGTTCCTGCCCTTTAACGGACAAATTCCAGCTCTGCCCTCACATTCAGAAGCCCAGGTACCACTGGCTCATGTTTTCTTCTCAGTTACTTTGCATAACCCCTTTCAGTGCAGTGGAAGTTGCCTGCATTTGTGACAGCTAAGCTGGAAAATATTGTTTTGGGCAGAACACTTTAAAGTGCACACAGAATGTCATGGTATTGGAGTATATTTTTTTTCTCCAGCTTGTGCTCAGAAGACGTTTGTGTCAGTATACCAGCTACTCTGATCAGAACAGGTCAGAATAGTTTCCACATGCTAAGCACTCCCAGCTTCTGACAACTTAAGCATGAGTTATTCCAGCTCAGAAAATAATGTCATTAATCTTTTTTTTTTTTTCTTTTTCTTTCTAATCTAATCTTTCTAAGACTCACTAAATGCCTTTGCATTTTATATAGCTTATAAATTAATCTCTTTTACTATAGGAACAACCACTGAACCTTATCGTCTGTGCTAAAACCACGCAGCCAGGCTGGGACAGTGTTTGCTTGAATAAGTGGCTCCATTTGTAGCAAAAGTTAGTTGGCCCAACTGGGAGCAGATGCTTGAACTGCAGCGTTCTCCTCAGCTGCGTTCCTGCCCTGGGACATCCTCTTACTCTGTGCCCCTCCCCAGAGGAACCACAGATTCAGGGGAGAGTGGTGTTATAACTGCTGCTATTGAAGCAGCCCACCAGAATTTAGGAGGAGCTCGGTGGGCACAGGTTATGTGAGCATGTCAGGGCTGCTGGATCCCCTGCTAAATATCTCCTGCTTCCATTTTGTCAGCATAAAGCTTAATATTTCTGCTGAGTTGTTACCAGATAGTTGAGCTGCTATCTTGAAATGGAAATTCTGGCGTTGGTTTGTGTGTGATCTAACACTTTTAGATTAATTATTACACCTTCCTGGGACGTAGTGTGATCACCTAGGAGATGTGTAGATTCTTTTCTAGAAGCATTGCAGAACTAGGTTTCTTAGGTGTGGGTAATCCTGGGGATATTCAAAAAGAGATAGCCGTTTTCTGTGAGATATTTTTCCATACACAGACCTCATTGTTATGTGTGTTTGGGTTCTTTTTTCCCCTCTCAGTTCAAAAGCACAATAAACTGACCAAATCAGCTACACTGTTATCAAAAACTATTTTTTTTAAATGCCATCTTCTGTTAACAGGAGAGGGAAACTGTAGGAATACTATTGGCCTCTATAATTGCAGCAGAAGATAAGGGACCATACAGCCAAACTGTCTGACACACTACTCGAGCGAGCAAAAATATCTCACAGAACATCTCTACTTCCTCTGCATTTATTCTGCGTTTTTTTCCCCAAATGATCTTTTTACCTCTTCACAATCTCCTCTCTTGATCAAAAAGCTTTTTCTCGCTCTTTCAATCAGGGACATCTTTCCTGCTTCTCATGAACTTGCACTTGGAAAGCGTGTTTCCTCACTAGCTTGTGTTTCCTTCTATCTCCCTTTCTGGAATAACTCTAAATTTTTGTGTATTGTTAAACTCTATACAAGATTTTTGGATATGGCTTGGATGGATGACATCATACAAAATAAAATGCACTTGTCAACAGACAAACCCTTTCTCACAGTGGCTGCAGTGAGGATTTTGACAAAGGAGGGCTGTCAGTGCTTAATTTCAACAAATTTCCAGACCAGAGAAACAAATCTCAATTATCTCCAGAAATAATAGAGGTAGTTAACATTTCCCCATTTCTAGATAACCTATGCTGAAAAAATGTGGCTGTCTTCCTCCTCTCCAGCTGATGCAAGAGATCTGTTACCATTTTTTAAGTGGTTTAAGCAACAGAGCTCCTGCTTGCAGTGGTGCAGAGAGGTTGCCAGTACCCAGAGCAGGACACGACCCCTGCACACCATGTTTGTGAGCACAGCTCAGGGGTTAGGTGCACGCACAATGGAAATTTCATACAGAATTTGGAGGCAAAGAGGGTGAGGAAATAAAAGAGCACATAAGCATGTGTTTGATAACCAATCAGCTAATATAATTCACAGATACCTATTAAACCATACCCTGGCTTCCTCATATTGTGTTAAGCAAAAAGATTTCTCCTCTTGACTCCACTGGGAGCCAGGGTGAGCAGAAGCCAGTGCAAGCTGGTAGCTACTCCAGGTGAGCTCTGGGACTTTCTTGCTCCATTGAAACTACAATCACACTGATTTTGTGGTGGACCAGGGGTCACACAAAGCAGAAGTGGCTGAACTGTTCCCAATTAATATTGCAGAAAGGTTTTTTGTTGTTGTTCTTAATTCCAATACGTGGTTATTTTGGTAATGCAAATCACCCTCTTTAGGATACATAGTAATTCTGTGAAATGCGTGCAAATTAAACACTTCTTCTCATGATGTGGAAAAACATCTGCCTCTGGATGAGTCATATTGGTCTGCATGGCAGCCTAACTCTATAACCCAGCGCCCTAACAGGGCTAACTTTCAAGCCTGCATTACCATTTCAATCTATATTGCTTGACTTCTCTTCTTTCAGGCCTGGAGACTCCCTATCTGTCTTTTTCTTTCCTGACAGCCTTAGAAGCAGGGTAGGGAGGCAGGAAGAAAAGCTGTAAATCTCTCAGGGGGCCAGATTCACTAGGATCATTGCAGGTAACAGTCAGATCTGTTCAGGTTCTTTACATCACTTGAAATTTGTGATGAAGCTCAGTTTACACACAAGGTTTCCAAAAGATGTTAAAAATGAACCCCATAGCTCTGTGGATTCATTGCTGTAAGGAATGAGGAGCAAACTGCTTCATTCCAATTGATTTATACAAAGCAATGGAAATATGCCCTCTTGCAGAGACTTGACAGGCAGTCCCAGGTCTAACCTGTGCTTTTGTTTCTACATTGGCCCCTGAATATGAACTAAGAGAATAAAAGTTTCCATCTATTTAATGCTCCAAGAAACCTCTGGCTGCATCAGTAACACCAAACCTTGTAAAAACCCAGATTTTTAGTATGCTGAGTTCTTTCATTTCTACATTTCAGGTTTCAATGAAAGGGGCATAGCAAACTTAGGGTAAGATTTAACAAGTGTTTTAATTAGTCTATAACTGATTGCTAACACAGGTGCTTATCTTGTGACCGCTATGCTTGTTCCCACCCGCCCCGTGGTCTACCTTGACTTTTTCCTTACAGACTTCCCACCTTGCAGGGATGTCCTGGCTTCTCTGCAGCAGCAGCTGAACCACCATCATGCAGGCAGGTTACTCTGGTAAACTGGCACCACCTCTACTTTTCCTTAATAAACACACTGTAATTTGTAGGTGGTTCAGTACCTGCTACAGAAACAGTTGAGTCATCCCTGTAGCCAAGGCATGAACCTCTACAACTGGGGTGTGGGAACAATTACAGCTCTCTCATAGTAAACTGTACCTGCCAGGAATCAGTACCCTGAGGCCCAAGTTTTCTACCTTTGCCCAAAAACTTGCTGTTTGTCCTTAGTCCTGCAAGCTGCTTGTGAAGCTGCGCTCCATCCGAGCGCAAGTCCCACATGGGTAACAGCTTGCAGGCTGGGTGCTTAAATCAGCTGAAAAGTGACTAAAAAGATAAGATCAACTTAACGTACAAGGCCCTTAAAAAACCCTCCAAGTGACTGTCTCTTCTCTGTCTTCTTGAAGGAGGGTTCCTTTGAAGCATCTCCTCCGTTCTGGATGGAGTCGGTCTCGGCTGCTTGCAGCTCCCTGGAGTCTGGCTGCTCCCTGGGTTCCTGCTTGCTGCCTTTCTGCTTGCTCAGCTCCACTGCAGACTTCTTGTCTTTTGAACTCTCTTTGCTCTTTTGGCCCACAGGTTCACTTTCAGCTGGGGCAACTGGCCTCTCTGTGGAGTTTAATGTCTAAAGCAGTTTCAAACAATGGTTATTTTTAGTGTGAAACGTAAACATTTTGGAAAGCGATCTATAAATATATTAAAAATGAAAGGCCACCTGGCAGGGAGAAATCCTGCTCTCCAACAGGTTTTCATTTACAGAGCTTGGGATGAACTCCTGCAGCCTTGACTTAAGGAAGGACTCCCAGGGAGCTGATAGAATTACTTGCAAAGACTGCAAGATTGAACCATCCCTGCATAGACTTGCTGTATTTACATATATGTCTATGCTGGGGCTGTTCTAGGAGGCAGAGAAACATGCATGGGAAGATGCACAGAGTCACAAGCATACACTGCCAGCTGAGACTCCCCCAGCCTTTGCATCCCAGGCTGTGAAAGCACCCAAAAAGTGTGAAAAGAAGAGAAAAGAAGTAAAAGACACCATAAAGCAAAGGATAAAAGCAACTCTGCTATAGAACTGCAACACCCCCCAAAAAATTAACAAAATAAGGTTTGGCTATGGAAGGCCACAGCATCAAAGAAAATTTCATGTACAAGTCCTAGAGAAGAGATAACAAATATTCCAGAGACAAATACACTGACAGAGCACCTATTTATAGCGCAGGAAAATATTCTGAAACTCAGAGAAATACAGGATAAGTTTGAAGTTCACAGGAGATAAATCAGATCTGGCAAACAATGGATAAGACAATGAAACTGTCACTGTTTGCAGAGTAGCAAAGATACGTTTTTGCTAGGAGATCTGTTTGTAAATTGGATTTTCTTTCTTGTGCCTTCTTTATTAACCTAATAATTAAAATAGCACACAAATTTGCCACATTGAAGAGCTGGAAACCTTACATCTGCCCTTAGGGCATAGCCCAGAGCTTAATGCTGTGCTATTTTTCCAACTTTGGAGATTTTACCATTAGTCTTGAAATATTTGGTGTTCTTCTCAAGGTTTAGGGTTATACACTTATATGACAAGCTTAGCTTTCATTAAAAATAAATACATTTTCAGACATTATGATTTCAGAGAAAAACCTGAAAGCAGGAACTCTAGAGAAACAGAATGCAAATACACGTCTCATATCTATGTAAAAAAACCCTCAAGCCACTCTAGTTTTGGGGAAACAAGAATGAGAGGGGGCAGCAATACACCACTGGCTTTTTAAACTTGATTCACCTTTTTTCTCCCCTAGTCTTAAAAAAACCCTCCACATTTAAATCATAGAACCTGCAACCATTTAACACATTCAGTGCTGATCAGTTAGCTTAAGTCCTCAACAAAGCATGTTCTTGTATTTAAGTAATTCCTTTTCTAAAAGACAGACACATATGGGTATATATTTGTTTATATCTGATCTGTCAGACCTTAGACCTAAATACAACCATGAAGCTAGTCTTTGCTCTAGTTCTGCAGGAGATAAGTGAAGACAGCACTTGAAATCTGGAGATGCAGGTGATCAGTAGCCTCATACACCACAGGCAGACACTACCTAAGTGTCAACAGTTTATTAAAGCAAATCCAATAACATCAGAGTCCAGGAGAACTCTCCTCTGGGGCTGCACAGACACCACACACTACCTGCATCTTGTTCACCTTGCCTGAGGAGAGAGACCTGCCTGGGTGCACTTCTGAGTGCCCAAGCGATGCAGGAGCTCTCCTCAGGGATTGCCCAGCACTGGACACTTTTAAGATTCAGCTGGACAGGGTGCTGGGCCATCTTGTCTAGAACATGCTTTTGCTAAGAAAGCTTGGACCGGATGATCCTTGAGGTCCTTTCCAACCTGGTATTCTACGATTCTATGATCCTCTCCCAGCACAAGGATGAACAGAACTTCATAAACCCCAATTTGATTCTGTCTCTTTCTTTCTGACTCATTCTAACTATCAGAGGGGAAGATCTCAGCTGCTGAACCCATCAGTTAGTTTGACAAGATCCTTCTTACTCTCATTTGCCTTTGCTCACTTTTGAAATGTCTCTCTTTGGTACAATTGCAAACGTGCACGTTCGATTCAAAAATAACCACAGCACCCAAAATACAGCCCTGAGACTGGATGTGTGTCTGAGTTCAGAGGTGCCAGAACAAATTCTAACCCTTATTAACACCCCGTGAAATCTGTGGGTTTACTCTGTGGGTGTGAAATTAGAGTCGAGTCTTCCTCAGCGCACGTGTTTGGTTGTGTAGGTGCTTCATGGTTATGTTATTGCAGCCAAATCTGAACTGGATGCAACGGGACTATTTCTGTGAGCAGCTTTCACCCTTTGATGTTAGTCAAACAAAACACTTAAAAAAAATATTCATAATACATTTTCCAGGCAAAATAATAAAAAAAAAATTCCAATCAAATAATCTCTTTGAGGTGTTTCATATTAACCTTGAAAGGCAGGAAATTGGCATATTTTATATTGATGGGAGCAGCTCAGGAAATACAAAGTGAAGCCTATGAATAATGAAACATGTTAATGTTTCTTATTCTAAAGGGTGATCTGCACCTGACAGATTGCTTAGACTCTCTCAACATTAACTGTAGCACTAAAAAAAAAAATAAAGAGGAAAAAAAAAAGATTCACAGGATGGTATTTTTCTTCATCATGTTCCAGGAGACCTTAATCCAAGGCTGCATTTTAGGTGCAAAAGGCAGACCCCCAAATTTCCACAGGTTTTGGATCAGTGTAGTGATGCCTTTCTGCAGCATACAGAATGGCAGTGATGAAAAGCAAAGAAGAATCACAGCATTCCAGAAACACAGTAGCATAATTTAGGGAGATAATGTCATGGAAATTCTGAAGCGGGAAAAAGTCAACAGCAGATACATTATTCCTTGAGCTCTTCTGTGTACTAAAACTGTGCTAATTTACACTAATCTGAGAGAAGAATGAAGATTAATAAATTGTTTTTTAAAAAATGGAAGGAAAATAGCAGTTAATTAAAATAATAAAAAGTAGATCCAGGACTGCAACTTGTAGTCAGTTACCCAGATCACTTCACAAAGCTGTTGTATGAAATAAGCAATAAATGTCACAAGACAAGACCTTCTATATTTGGGATGCTTTTAGAGAAAGAATTCACAAAGATTAACCTTAGTATCATAGGACATCTTGAAAACAGGAAGAGTGAGAAAATAATTTTACTATTAATTAAAAAAGGAAATTCTGAAAGGTCAGTTCCCAATACAACTTCAGTTTTGCTCTGAGGTTAAAGGAAACCCTATGTCTATACACAGAGCCTGTTTTATCTCTTGTTAGTGAAGGTAATTATTCTGGATATCTTGACCTGCAACAGATGAGGGTTTGACTCTCAGAAAAGGTAACAGCATTTGTATTTCTAATTAAAATGTGATTTTTCTGAAACATTTTTAGAGCCATAAAGAATATAATGTAAAGGTCACATCCAAAGTTTTAGTTTAGCCTTTATGAACATAGAATGAAAGAAAGAAAAAAAAAAAAGAAGAAAATATTTTCGTGGCTTTTGTTAAATTGCAGTAAAGGGTTTTCATTCTCACTTTCATTTCTCTTCTACAGAGTTTCCGCCTAAATGATCATTTCCTCAGACAAGTAAATCAACAAAGTAGAAATTATCCTAGCTGCGTGTATTTAGTTTCATTGCCAAGCCAAGATACATGAAGAAAGTAAAATAGCAGCAAGACAGATAGGAATAAAAGTGATCATAAAAACACTAATTATTTTAAGAAAAGGAAGACACCTGGAAAAAAGCCATTTTAAAAAATGTGATACTGACCCTTTAAAATCTTGTTTAATGGTATGAATAGGTAAAATAAATAGATAAGTAAAGAAATGAGTAAATATATGAAGCTCGGTGAGCATGCAGCATTTTTCCTTCAGTGATTTTCACATTTCAAAAGCCAGAGTTGTATGGAAGTAGGTGAGAACAACCCATCACCAAAAGATGAAAAATATCCAGGCACTTACTTGGTGACTGGGGCCATTTACCTCTTCTGAACTGGTTGTCCCTCCATCACCCTTGACTGACTAAAATAACAAAGGATTATAGGACTTCTAACTGGGTTCCTGTTTGAGGCATTAATTCAATATGAAAACACACGTGAATCAAAAAATGCAAGGTTTGACTTAAGGATACTCTTTACAACACTAAAACAAACCCAGACATTTCAGAAACTCTGCTAAGATTTTTGTTTAGACGCCCACACCTCCAAGGTGGATTTTTGCTAGCTCTTTTCTGTGTGAAGTGATTGTGTCTTGCAAGTTAATTTTCCCATTAAGGCCTGAGAAATACGAATGAGGTCTCAGTGGACCAGAGATCATATCAGCCAGTAAATAAGGCAGAGTTCTCAGCCCTGCCACTGTAGTTTTCTAGGAAAGAGCTTTGGCTTGCTTTTCAGAGGCAACTCTGCCTTATAAGATCTAGTGGGACTTCCTTTCTATTTAATGATCATACTAAGTGCATATCCCGTGAATAATTAAAACCCACTCAGCTTTACAGATATATTTTTGTATTTTATCATCAGCATCCATTTTTTTGCAATTTTTGCCTTCCCATTTATGCCTTCTCTCTATGTACATCTAAGTAATGGCCCTTCATGGTGCCCACTCTTCCCAGCCTGGACAAGCAGAGCAGACCCTGAGGCGGCAGCACTCGTAGGTCATTCAGAACAAACCTTCACTCCAAAATATGTTTTCATGTTTCTATCTGAATTTAAAAATGAGAAAAAGCTGCCTGACAAAACTAGCTCAATGAGAGCAACTTACAGGATTTGTGACAATTAAATTAAGGTTTAGTTACAATTAGCAATATAAAAGAAACAAAAGGAATAATAGGCACACATTTAATTACAAAGCGTACTAAAGGGTTCAACGTGCCATTCTCCTGAGTACCAAATAAGCCACAGAGCTTGGTAGTTAAGCATGAAATAAACTCCAGAATTTCAAAGTGCCTAAATTTAAATGTCATTTTTCATTGCATAAGTTCAATGAAAACAATGAAAGGATGTGACTTTTGTTCTAAAGATAGATCAGGCAGATTTGTGGTTTTCTGCAGCTTGTAGATTTGTTACTTGAAGCACAACAGTATCAGCTTGATCCTATGCATGGTGTTATTGCAAGGACCTAGCTCAGCCTCTGATTTTCCTATAAAACCACAGAATATCGATATGTAGCAGCAGCATGACAGAAAACTAAGCCACCCCACAACAATTCATTATTTTTCACAAATTGTGAAAAGATTCTCTTTCAGGAACATGCTGCTGCACAGCCTCGGGTGTGTTTATGCTCGTGACTCTTTATCTGTGTGAGAGGTTGCAGAAGTGGAGGGGAGGAAGCACAGTGTGGTCTGTCTTAACATTACAGGATAGAAACTCGGTCCAGAGTGTATGAAGAGGTATTGTGATAAGATCTAGTTTGCATTTCTATTTCAGTAAGTCTTCAAATGCCTTCAGAAAAAGAAATTAAAATGTTATAACAACTACTTTATCTTTTTTTTTTTTAAAGAAAAAACCCCCAAAAACCCCCAGAAAACAACAATAAAACAGACATCCCCCCGCTCCAGCCTTGCTTTAGCCAACCTTTACTAATCCACCTTTTTTATTTATTTATTTATTATTCTACCAGAATATAAATAACAGAGTAAAGACCTTGAGGCATTTGCCTAAATAAAGTTCTCTCTTGCCTTTAGTGAGACATGTACCTAACGATCCCAGGGATTTCTCTCCAGAGCATTGTGACCTCTTATCCTTGCCTTTGGTCATTCCCAAGTGCTGCTGCTGCTGCTGCAAGCTTCCTGAAAAGGATTTCTGCTTCCCATGGTGCTAAGGGTGGATCTTTAGATGGAGGAGGGTGGGGACAGGCAAGAGACTTGCTATGTTTTCATGAGTAATGAAGGAAAATTAAGTTAGGACTACATAAAATGGTTGTTCTTGATTCCAAATGCTATTTTAAAAGTTTATTTATGAGGGGAAGTAGTCCTGCAAAGACAATGCGGACAACTTGGAAATAATGTTTTTTGTTATTCCAGAAGGATGTATCCTCCTCATGAACATCTTCATTAATCCAGCCATAGGACCTTTTATTTGCAGAGACCATACTCAGTGATATCTTAGACCAACTGTAGAGTTGCCAGTCAGCTTCCCAGCTGAGGACAAAGACTACAGCCTCAGTTTACAGTTGGTAATTCTGCTCATTCCTATTAATGTCATTTTACACCCTTCTTATCTCCACAAAATATCTCAAAACATGTAGCTTTGTATCTGTTTATATTCTATGGAGAAAAGCAGGAAATTCCAGGACTCACATTATCTGACATGTCCTAGATCCTAAGGGGCTCTCAGACCTGCTCACCTCTACTCAGTGCCCTTAAGGGGAACCTGAGGTGACTAGTTCAGGTGTAGCTGTTTCTGTTAAGACATCTGTATTGGGTCTGATATATGCCACCCAGTAAATGATATGATGGCTATTTGATTTTGTTTAATGAGGTATAAGTAGCACTTTATCTGGAAGCACAGGATTTTACATTGATGTAGGTGTGGCTTAGACAAAAAAGCAGCAGTATTTCTTCCTCTCTTATTGAATCACAGGGCCTCACACTAATACTTTATATCTTTCTATAATTTCTCAATAGCTTTTATAGCATTAGTTAACCCTCTCCCATTTTAACCACAGCAATGGCTTTTGTGACATTTGCAATTGCAAACAATTCACAAGTGTCCCACCTGTACCAAGCGGGTCAGCAGGCAGTCTTCAAGATACACACTGCCTTTTCCAAAGTAAATAACTCCTAGTTCTTGCAACAGCCATCCTTGTGTCAACAGTGACAACTATTGTGCTGTGGATCTAGATGTCTCCTTGCTATCAGCCTGTGCTTGTGCTGAGCAGAATGTGTCAAAACAGGGGCACATGGAGAATAACTGACTTTCCTGCCTGAGGCTCACACAGACAGAAGTAGAATTAAACTTAATTTCTGAATGCCAGTCTTGAATCCTAATGAGAAGAAAAGCTACTTTTTCTTGGGTACCTGGGTGGTTGACCTGTGTAACATAACTGTGGATGTTATCAGAATACCTTGAGATCATCCTCTGCGGGCAGAAGAGAAACCCAGTAAACAATCACACTAATGTGAAATAAAAGTCAATCTCTTTCAGCAGCCAGAGCCATAATCCATCTATCACCAGAATGAAGACTAAACAATAAAGTATATCAGTAAACAGGAGTCTGGGCTTTACCAAAGAAGTCCTGCCACATTCCTTCTCACCATCAAGAACTGTTTATTTCAGACACTGTAGGTACCCGTGCTTGCTGAGATCCTATCTTACAAGAATCCATGACTCACTCCACCTGCAACAAGGCAGGAGGACAAAACTACAGTGCAAATAGACCTTTCCTAAGTGGAAATTATACCTTCCAGTAGACAGTATAGCTATTCTGAGCAAAAATGTCCTATTAACCATCTCTCCAGTACTCAGCTCCCACAGCGCTGGAGGCTCTACCCCTTTTCCCTGTGAGAAAATCAAGCCTGTGTTGGAGTCTTAAACATTTCATGTACTTTCAGTGCTCACCACTAGTTCAAAAGCTCTACAGAAGCTACTTGTTTAGCAGTGGTTTAAAATCCTCCTGTCTGCCTTAGGAATCAGAAATACCTATTGACGAGTTGTCACGAAGCTGTAGGGCTGTGGATGTGCACCACAGCATGGCTGTGAGCCAGGAATCCAAAAGCTATTCAGAGGAAACAGCCCGGGATTATTAAAATAATCCACAATCTGTTTAGAAATTGATAGCCAAAAGTAGAGCAGGTGAATACTGAATGCTTTAAAAGCTGCAAAAGCCATTGCACAGTTAATACAGCTGTTTCTCATGCGGGTAGATGTTTGTCTACATATTAGTTCTGTTTTTCTAGGCCAAAATCTGGCTGAAATTCCTGACTAGAGCAGCATTACATCAACCACATTTAACACAGCTCTGTTTTCTACCATGGTCACTAAGATGGGTGCGAAACAGCTTTATTTTTTGATCAGTGTTATTTTTTTTTGGTAGGGTGACATGACTTGAAGTCATGGTTGCTACAGACCTCGGTGCTGGATAGTCATTGCTGCTGAGTCACCTACTGCATGCCTAGCACGTGCCATGGTGACAAGCCTCTGCACAGGACAGCCACAAGCCCCCTCAGATTTAGCAATAAAGTTAAGATTTTTTCCAAACTGACAATTTTGTAAAATCTTATATGGAATTAAAGGCACATTAAGTGCACAATTCTTGGCTGACATTAAGAATTTTAGCTTGGATCCTCAAATATACAAAGTGGTCATGAAGTAAAATAGGTCTGAAGAACAAAAAGCAAATGCACCCATCATGGGTTGGACTGAGACTAACAAACAACTGACAATAAAAGAGACACCAATCTTTTGGAAATAAAAAAAAAATCAGGATTTAGATTGTTACATGCACCTTCTATGGTCTGATTCACACATTTTAATCTCTGACAACGTGGCTGCTCACAGGTGGATGTACCAGCATGTACCAGTGAGCAGACAGCCTGGGCTACTTACTACATCGTGCTATAAGAAAACATGGTTTTCACATTTTAATGTATAAACTACTTTGACACCCGCACCATATAGCTGCCTGAAAATAAACCAGTATTGATTAAAAATAGAACTCTTCCACACACATTTGTAAACCTTGCCAAAATAGATCAATTGCTATATATATATCCCCAAGGCCTGTTACAATTTTAATCAGAGAAGTGTTAATTCTAGACTTGGATTATTTTCTTTCTTGGCCACTTCTCTAGACTCTTTTGAGGAATAGTGTCTGGCTGTAATTTTACACAAATCCATCAGGATTGCTTCACAACTACAACCACAAGACAACACCAGCCACGTTATCTCAGTGGTTTCCTTCTTCCCTCCAGTCTTCTCCTGGGAAGGACGATTGGACTATACTTTGTACCTTTCTTTTTTCCACCCTAGTTATATCATCTCCAAAGCAGCAATTGTTTCCTTTTACGTGCCAGTTTAGTAACCTACATAAGCCACCAAAAAAAGTTTCACTTGTTAAAATATGACTCCATGAAGCAAGGACAGACTTAACACCAGTGCAGGGCAGGGATGTTTGATGCTGCCAGGACTAACAGTAGACGTTTTCCTCTAGGAGCACCTGCCCAGGACTCACATCACCCCATGGAGGCGGTTTGTGAAGCTGAAGCCTTCCTAGGTGGCAATCACAGTGGCTCAGAGCGCTCGAACCGCCCTGGGCCACCTCGGCAGGGGGGAAAAGAGCCAAGGCAGAGCCCTTGGGAACTGGGGGGTGTGGAGCTGTGCCAGCCCCGGGGCTGTTCCCGGGACAGCCACGAGAGGGAGATGGAGAACGTGGAATA
>VYZX01028611.1:162128-194430 GCA_013401335.1 Brachypteracias leptosomus | reverse complement strand
ACAGGCTGGAGAGGGTCCAGAAATAGGCCACAAAGATGACTGAAAGACTGGGAAGCTGCCATATGAGGAAAGCCTGAGAGAACTGGATTTGTTCAGCCTTGAGAAAAGAAAACATAAGGGAGACCTTATCACCATGTTCCAGTATTTAAAAGGTGAGTACAAAGTGGATACTCCTTTTTAGAAGGAGTCACATGGAAAAGATGAGGGGTGATGATTACAAGTTACTTCTGGGGAGATTCTGATTAGACATAAGAGGAAAATTTGTCACAATGAGAGCAATCAGCCATTGAAATAACCTCCCCAGGGAAGTCCTGGATTCCCCGACATTGGACACTTTTAAGATTTGGCTGGATCATCTTGTCTAGATTGTGGTTTTGCCAAGAAATATTGGACCTGATAATCCTTGAGTTCTCTTCCAACCTGATATTCTATGATCTTCCTAGAGGGGGCCTTTCTACTCTCACCACACGCTGCTCCTCCTCTGCCATAAGCAGGACTCCCGTTTATATGCATATGAGGTTGCCCATCTTGCGAAGGAAAAATCAAATTGAGACTCGCTGCTTTAAAGGAAATGACAAAACCCTAAGGGTGAGCAGGAAGAAAGAGAAAGGAAAAAAAAAACCCCCAAAAAAGGTAACTTTGGACGCTGGTTCCACTGGGGCTCGAACCCAGGACCTTCTGCGTGTAAAGCAGACGTGATAACCACTACACTATGGAACCGCCACATAAGCAAGTGGCCGCTGCGGTACTCCTATCGACAAGATGCTGCCCCATCTCTTTCCTCTGCCTCGCCCACGCGGGCGCGCGGTATTGCGGGGGGCGGCGGCGCGCGTGGGCGAGCAGGCGTTGGCCGTGCGGCGAGCTGTTGGGGACCGCGTCTGAGGGCGAGCAGGCCACAGCTCTCCGCAGCTGCAGCTCCTAGGCTTTTCCCTTTCCTCCCTTTCTTTCTTTCTTTTTTTTTTTAAATTGCTGGTTAATTAAAAAATATAGTAATTAAAAATTATCTTAATGCGTTTCCTGCCCCCTCAGATAGCTACAGAGGAGAAGTGAAGGGGGGTAAAACCACTTTAATAGCGCTCGTGGTATGTATGAGAGAGCACAGGTAAGGTTTTGGCGTTCCTCTGCGTGTTAGGACCTTTTGGCAGCCTCGGGCCCGGGGCCGCCCCGTCAAGCACAGCCCAGAGAGGCAGGTGGTGAGCCTGGAGGGCAAGGGTCCCGTTACAGCGTTTACACCGCGTGTAGTGGGTACTATGAGCACTCCCTTCCCCTGCATGTATTCGTTACATATTTGCTGCCAGCCTGTGCGCTCCTAGCGTCATTACCTCTAGCCCCAATTCGGAAATGGCTGGCAAGCCTTCCTGCGCGTCCTGCTGTTCCTTTGGTTTGCTCGGCTGCTCTGTTCTCCCAGGTGAGTTGGAGAACAGAGATTGCCGAGTTGCGACGTGACACCTCGACACCCAGCACGTTATCCAAAGCACAGGTAGGGCGGGCTGAGCTCCGTGAGGGGTGCAGCAACGCCCCCGCTGCTGTTGTAAAACAGCCGTGGGAAGGCGCTCAACTGCGTACTGCGGGGCGCTCCAGCTCTCTTTTTTTTTCAGTGGCGGAGGAAGGTGTAGATTATTTCCTCGGTACAGGAGACTCTTTAAAATCGCGTGCCGGGAGAGAAGGCAAAGCCTGAAGTTTGACGGGGTCAGTAACGCCCTTGGGGAAGCTGTGGCTGCGGAAGTTAGGATTCATCCCCCCAGACACAGCATGGGACACACTAACGAGAGAGGTTTTAAAACGAGGCGTGAAAGCGAGACCGTTTGCTCTCCAAAATCTACCTTGAGGGCATCGAGGGCTTTCCTGTGAACACAGGGCAGAGCCTCACAGAGCGGACCTTTCCCCCAGCCCGCGGCACCCCCTCGTGTAGCGGGTAGAGCCCTTGTGTGCCTGCCCGCTAGGGCTGCGGGTCGGTGGCGCGGGGTGCGCGGGGCGAGGCCGGGCCGGGCTGTGCTGCGGGAAGCTCCAGCCGCGCCGCCAACAGGGGGCGCCCCGCACTCATGCTCACCGCCTCGCGCCGAGCACCGGGGGCCGCAGCAGCTTGTACTGTGGAGCTCGGCGTGCGGGATTGTTCGTGATACTCTCTCACAACTGGATTTTTTTGGGGAAAAAAAAAAAAGTTTTCTTGCGCATGGTGTTCCCCAGGGCTCAGTATTGGGGCCAGTTCTGTTTAATCTCTTTATGAACGATCTGCACAAGGGGATCAAGTACATTGTCAGGAGGTTTGCAGATGACACCAAATTGTGCAGATGTGTTGATCTGCTTGAGGGTAGGAGAGCTTTCCAGGAGGACCTTGGCAGGCTGGATCTATGGGCCAATGGCATGAGGTTTGACAAGGCCAAGTGTTGAGTCATGCACTTGAGTCACAACAACCACATGCACCTCTACAGGCTTGGGAAAGAGTGGCTGGAAAGCTGCCCAGTGGAAAAGAACCTGGAGGTGATGGTCGACAGCTGGCTGAATATGAGCCAGCAGTGTGCCCAGGTGGCCAAGAAGGCCAACACCATCCTGGCTTGTAACAGAAATAGTGCGTCCAGCAGGACTAGGGAAGTGATTGTCCTCCTGTACTTGGCACTGGTGAGGCTGCACCTCAAGCACTATGTTCAGTTTTGGTCCCCTCACTACAAGAAAGACATGGAGATGAGAGAAGAGGAAATGGCCTCAAGTTGTGCTAGGGAAGGCTTTGATTGGATATTAGGAAAAATTTTTTCCCCAAAAAGATTGTCAAACATTGGAACAGGCTACTCAGGGAAGTGGTGGAGTTACCATCTCTGGAGGTATTTAAAAGATGTGTAGATGTGGTGCTTAGTGATATGGTTTAGTGATGGACTTGGTTGTGCTAGGTTAATGGTTGGACACGATAATTTTCTGAAAGGGCTTTTCCAACCGGAATGATTCTATGATTCTCAATGATTCTGTGTGGGTATAGCATGAGGAGGCCTAAGTGTTCATACCTGCGTCTTTGCTAAATAGAAACTGATCAAGCTGCTACTTCTGCTCACCCCCTGTTCCCATCCAGCAATATCCAAGATTACTTAGTGTGGTGTGTCCGCTGCAGAAGATGGCTGCAAATGAGACTACAGAGCAGCACAGCTGGTTCTGTGCAGTTCTGTGCTCATCTGCATAAGATATTCATTCAGGAACTTTTTTGTTGTCTGTTACACCACACAATAATTGCCTTGTTTCATCTATTATGTTTTACCTGGGGTTTTGCACTATTTATATTACCTCAGCCCTCACCATACTAAATCCTTACATCCCAAAGGGAGCGGCTTGCTGTAGAAGTACAAATTAAGGCACCTGTACAGTGTTTACAGGACTGTGGTTAAAAGTTACAACCGGAAATTATTATTTGGAATATAAAAGATAAGTTTGTTAATTTTCAGAAGCATGTGGTGCCTGTAAGCAAAACAGTGTATTGTTTGTAGCTGAATGCTATAGTTGCCTGGACTCTTGAAATTAATGTTTTGCTGAAGCAGTGGATGATTTACTGTTACAAGGTAGAAAATGTTGTCTTTTTGTTGTTAGAAGCAATTTCATATGGATAAGATGAAAACAGAAGTGAAGACAATTATTTCCATAGATATTGCTGGCTTCCTACCATGTATGTGATAGCTGCACTTAGTAGTTGGCAGTCTCCAGTCTGTAAAAACAATTTAAAAAAATTTTAAAGCCTTTTACATATTGGTCATTAGTATGTGAGTCAAATCTGTGTACCCTACTGACCTGGGAAGCCTGATTAACCCAGAGACGCCTTTTGGGAAGACACAGTCTGTTAGGCTGGAGGCTTCAGGAGGTAGTTTTTGCACCGTCTGTGCAGGTTATGGTTCACCAGATGAACAAAATGCAGATCAAGCTGTTGTTAGGCAATTCTTGTGCCCATTTCTTTTTCTTCATGTTACTTTGCTAAGATGTGGCAAATCCCAAGCGCTGTAGATAGATATCATCTCTTTAGGCTCTTAGTAGAGGCTGAAGCTAACTCGTGAGGGAGGTAGATTTGTGCAAATTAGGTCATGAGTCATTGCTTCCCAGAATAACCTGAATTCAACTGATAATTTGAGAAATTTTCCTATTTTAAAAAGTTCGTTCTCATCTTTACAGAAGGTATCCTGATGCTTTCATAGTGTTCTGGTCTAGTTTCTTGGCCTTCAGGAGTTTGGAGGCCCTACAGCTGTCTTTCTTTCACATTTCTGATTTTGTGTTCTTTTTTCCAAGGATGCTAGTTTTCATGTCTTCTATTCATCATCTTACCCAGAATTGTTGGGAGGGGGAGATTTCTTTTCCTGTTCACTTAAATTAACCTATTCCTTCTGATTTGTGAGAACAGATTTCTATCATCTCACTGACTGAGATGGAGTTTAAAATTGTTCTGGACATTTATTTCTCTCTTCATTTCTTCTACTCTTTTTATTCTTTCTGTTGTCACTGGACATCCAGATCTCTCAGATAGGGATTTGTCCAGTGGCTAATATTTTAAATACTTTTTTGGGTCACATAAAAATACTTCTTTGAGCTTAGTAGGGTAAGAGGAGGAGAACCATGGTCAGGGCTCAGAAGGTGCACATTCACTTCAACTATTGTCAAAGTCTTTCTGAAAAATATCAGTTACATCACTTTGTAATGGGTGCTTCTGAGAAACAGGCCTGAAGCAGAATTTGAATTATGTATGTGGAATGCCTGCATGGAGGCTTGCTCAGGAGGTTAACGTTTCCAAAGTATTTAGAAAACAGAATGTGTGCTATTACGTCAGGAAAGGCTGCTTGTGAAGGGATGTCCCAGTTTCTGCACTAGCAACATAGCTGATTTTCTTCTTATCATGCTAGACTACTCAGCAATGTATTGTCAGATTTTTTTGGCCTACTTTTCATTGCAACTGTTGATGCTATAACCTTTTTCAGCATCTTAAATGTGCATATGATACATGACTGCTAAACAAAAAAGCAATAATATGTGTGACCTTGTTGGCAAGACTGGTATGTTCTCCTTGCCCTATGCAGAAAGGAGAATGGTCTTGTTTGGTACAGCCTGTGTCCTTGGACTTGAACAGGAAAGCTTAATTTGGAAAGCACATTTGTGTTTCCTCAAGTTGCATGTTATTTTGATCCCCATAGGTAACTGGAGAGGTGGCTCAGTCCAGCAAGACTGACTCTTTATCAGGTTGCTTGGTCACATCAGACCACTAAGAGGGCAGACAACTTCCATGACTAACAAAAGAAAGTATGCAGTGGAGACCTTGTGTCCTGTAGAACCTAACAGCTAGGAGTTTGATCCTTATTCCATTGATCTTGGATGAAACATTTCTGATGGATTTGTTTGCTGTTGGAAGAAACCTTGTAGCCTCTCATTATGCAGAGATCTTGGTAAATGCCAGTATTGATTCATTTCTCAGGTACAGTAAATGTTTTATAAATAATGTGTGTCCCAGAGTGCATTGGAAAGAGGTTATGATGTATTTTTGCTTGCGTGCATTTTGGCAGAACAGTGTGATCATACATAAATGATTAGCTACTGTAACTCTTATCAGGGAAAGTGCATCCTGCCAGAAAAACAAGCATCAAAACTCTTCTGGGTCATGCAGAATTACCACGCCTGGTGTGCATTCTACTTACTGTCTCGTCTCACAGGAGAGGAACAGCTTTGAAAGTGGAAGCTTGTGTCTGGGACTCCAGAACCTCAAAGGACTAGCTCAGTCAATCAAAACAGTGCATTCACACAGTGCCTTCTACTTTGCTGGTTTGTCACTTTATCTTTTGCACAGTAATAAATGTATCTGTTCTGTCTCAGTAAGTGCAGTTGTCTGTCTGTCCCAAAAGACAATTTGATCACTCTTTCTTTTGCAGTGGAGGTTGATCCCTTTGGATCTGTCACCAGACTTATGGCATAAATACCGCATTACACTATTATTAGACCTTTAGGGCAAGGGCAGGAAGGTGAAGATCTTGCTTTGTTTATCTCTGTTCTCAGAAATCTTTTGCTCCCTATGCAGTCCTGATGGGACTGTGTCACATGGCAAGGCTGCAGAGCAAGGGGCACAATGGTCCCCATCTTGTGCCCATCCATGTGGAGCTTTCTCCCACTACAGCATACTTTATAACCTGCAGATCCTCTTTGGACTCACAGGCCTCCATACTGACCCCACAGAAGGGGCTGCTATACTGTGTTCCATCACTTTGTACATCAGTAAGCAGCCCCTCTCCAGCTTTTGGACAGACTGGGGGAAACGGTGGTGTGGTAAGGATGAGTGATGCTGAGGACTCAGCCCAAGACTGTTCTGGTGATATTACAATACTATACTTCTAATGACATCTGATATTTTTGAGTGGTTTGGTGATGTATGTGTTCAAAATTGTTAGGTTAATGACTGGACTCAATGATTTTAAAGGTCTTTTCCAGTCTAGGCAATTCTGTGATACACTTCCAGAAGCGGCAGATTCCTCAGGGGCTGTTGTGCTGGCAGTGGACATGACGGCCCTGCCCATCCCTAGGCACCTGTGAGTCTGTGGTCAGCATGGCAAGGTGCTAGGTCAGAGGTGTGGGCCCTGTTGGTGGGGCTCAGGGTTTGATTTCAAAGCATGCAGTGCCACAGCTTTCTGACTGCACTGGGGAGCAACGCTGCATTGTTCTCAGCTTGTCTGATCCCTTTCCAGTAATTGAACAAGGAGTAGATGAACCGAAACATGAACCAAGTTCACTGAATTCCAGTCACATGCTTATGGGGAGAACATGTGCATACACATGAAGAAATGAAGTGTAGATCCATTAGTGAGTGCTTCATGCTTGTTCCATTACCTGTGTATGATTGAGGGTTTTGGAGAATACCTCTATCACTAGCATGCAGATACAATGCCTCCTGGTAAATTCAGTGTTTCTTTCCTTAAGGGCGTTCATATCCCTGCTGGTCACAACAGATAACCAAATACTGGACAGCCCTTATGTTTTTTTCCAGTGTGTCCTATCTGCTAAAATGCAAATCATTGCCTCAACACAGCAAAAAGGCCATTCCTCTTGAAAGAGATCATGTGACTTCAGATGCAAAGCAGATAACTTCAACCCGTCCCTTTCTCTGCCTGAGAATCAGGAGGCATGGTGACAAAACAGCTCTTCAACAGCATGCGTACAGCACAGCTGGAGGGCTGCAGCCATGAGCTTTCACATCAGGCTGGACGATGAAAATGACATTTTCCCCTGACTCTTTCTGAAGAGCAGCACTCAAGAAATTTCCTCTCGCGACGCTGTATAAATAGGTGGAGAGCAAGTGCATTACAGCTCTTGAGCTCCAGAGCCCCAGAGAGAATAGGAGAACCTGTTCTGCAGAGCTGCACCCCTCGTTATACAGTTTTGCTTCTGAAAAGGGACTACTTTCTCTTAAAAAAAAAAAGAATCTTCTAAAGGTACTCTTGTAGAAAAAATCTCAATATTGCTGAAGCAGACAGAAAAAACAGGTAATATCTTTGGGTGGGGAACATTTATTTATTTAAGCTCACTTTTAAAGAGCAAATTGACTTAATCCTAAGTCTGTGTAGGGAATGACAGATATGTATGGGACTATTTATGATTTTACTCTGATAAAAATCAGTGTGCTTCAAACTATAAAGTTTGACTTGGACTGGATTAGTTATCCAGAACTTATGAGTACAGATGAGATCAAATAGCTTTAAGACCACTGTATTTTGTGCATTTTGTTTTAGGAAAAAGCAAATTTATTATGATAATTTTGAGCCTTGTTCTGATGCTTAACTTAAACTTTATTAAAACCAGTATGAATTTCAGCTGAAGCATGATTTTCATTTTTGAACTGGCTCAGATTTCAACACATTTATTTTGGAGCTTTGCTTTTTCACCACTTGCCTCCTTCAAGTAAGGACAATTAAATGGGATGTCATTAAGACCCTGCTCGTTAGCCACAGGATGGTGCATGTTTCAGATTTTGCTTACGAGTGTTAACTTCTACATTCCAATTGGGTCCAGTTTACTAGAACTAACTCTGCTTCAGGATTTTTAGTTTTGTCCTTGCTTACTAAAGGAATCTCCCCCAGAGGTGTTTAACATTTCTGGAAAATGATATGATGGCTTTGCTTACACTTCAAGGGGTTCTGCACCCCATTTGTGCACTTGTATTTACTACTCCCCCTTCTTTTCAAAAGCAGTCTTCCCAAAGTCTTGCTGTGCCAAAGATGAGGCTGATTGCTTTGTTTATTTTCTGCACAAAAAGTGCAAATGTATCCTTTATTGATTGTAGATAAGATGAACTAGCATTCTCCCATCATCTTTCTACAGATTCTCTTTGGATTTCCATGCGTTTCCTGAACTTAGCGATTGCTTGAATAGTCTCTGCATGTTCACACCTTTGCAGCTTTGCTTTCATTTCTTTTTGCAGTGCATTTTTGGGCTCAGGGATATGAGTCCACCTTAACGAGCTGGTCTGTCTTCATCCTGTTCTCTTTCAGGCTTTGCTGACTTTCCAGTATCTTACTACATCCATTCCCTATTGATTCCTGGCCCAAACACTGAGATCTATCAACATGGCAATTGCTAGAAATTATTCCGTCAGTTTTATATTGAGCTTAGCCTTGCTTCTCTGAGCAGACTGAAGAAATTATCTGTAAACTGAAATGCTTTCTCATTTCTTTCTTTCACATATATAATCACTGAAAGTCACTTAATAGAAATGCCAGTTTGTCCCACGGAGGTAAAATAAGAGACCTAAACACATACTGCATTACCTGTGATTGATGCTCTCAGATCAGCCCCTTGGCAGACCAAATTCAGTTTTGGTGTCAAAATTACAGCTCTTGTGCCATAGCCAGGTTCTCTTTCACCCTGTTAGTTGACTGTGGCTGCTTCATCCCACTTTCAGCAGGGTGAGTCTTTTAGCTAATGAAATCTTCATGTCATCTCTAGATTCCCATCCTTGATAATCCCAACTCAGATGGTTTTGAAGAGTTGCCCCCCTGCAGATGATAACTTGAGTATTGTGGTTTAATATCTGGGTTATCTTCTCTAGGGTATTTTGCTCTTTCCTGCTTCATTCCCTCAGCAATGCACAGAAGCAAATCCATCAGAAACCCATGTTCTAGCACCAGTTCTCTGCAATCCTCATTTCCAAAGGAAAATAATGCTAAAGGAAGTCTGTGAGTCACAGAAAATTTAAAAATTGATAGCAAGAAGATATCAAAGGAAAGACTCTGTCATTGCAAGAATCCACCCATCCATCCATCTGATCTTTATGGAGAAAAATGTCCCTATCACATCACCTCTTCAACCACACACACCTTCTAAGACATGTTATGGCAGGAGATCATAACTACCCGTTCACAAATATGGTTGAGAAAGGGGCGAGCAGGGGAAGGAGGCATGTTGCTGAAGATAGCCATTGAAACAACTTGTAGGGGAAGTAGTATTACGGAAATTATGGAAATCCCATCCAAACAAAAAAAAAAGGGAGGGGCCTTTCATTCTTTGTTTATCAGAGGTAAGAAACAAATGGAATGAAGCAAGAATAAGAAGTTGAAGCCTAGTGGCTCTTAGTTGTATGGCTTCCATATCCTCAGGTTTGACCTAGCTTACACTTGTCTGCCAGTAGCACAGCTCATCTGATTTTCAAATATAAGGTATGCTTGAAAGGATGGCTCTCTGCCCAAAGGGCCTGCAGCCTGATTTCATTAAAAGTCAGCTATAAATCTTTACAAGATTTCCATTATTCTTGAGGCAGCCTGGTCTTTACGTCACTGACAGACTGGAGGCATGATTGATTTTGGGCAGCACTTATTACATCCGGATCAAGTGGTGCTGATTCATTATCTCTGTAAATCAGGCTCTTGACAGCTCAGGTTCTGAACCCCAAATTCCTGAGCACTTGCTGCAGTGTAACCTTCAGTAACTTCTATCCAGAAAAACAACAGCATTTGCCACTCTGGCTTAGCTGGGTGCATGTCTATTGGCATGGTTGGAATGACATTTTATTTTGCTTCAGTGGATAGGCTGTGTATTCAGTGCCTGTCCATCACAAAATTGCCTTTTCGCTGAACTGAGGGAAATGAAGCAATTTCTTGGAGTTTTACCTAAAAATGGGACAGATCACTGGCTCGTAGAAATTGAATTACTGCCTGCTTTTTAGTGAACATGAACAAATTCTCTCTTAAGGGTAAATCAGTGGCATAGTATCCAGAATGCTAACACAGCATTATGTCCCAAATTCTCATCTAGCCACCTTGTATCTCTGACGCCTTTTTCAATACCTTGTTAAAAGCCCAGCTTTCCATTTCATCAGCCAGTATTTGGGGCAATTTTGCAATGGCAAATGATTCTTTACCCGACATTGCTTCACTGCACAGTAAGTAGCTCACAGAAATTACTCTGATGTTTTAAATGCTTGGGTTTCAACCTTCTTCCCTATGGAAGGCCTTCATAACCTTTGCCTGATATTTTTCTATGCCTTTGCCCAGGAAGGCAGGATTTGGCATGGAGCAGGAGTTGAACCAATGTTCAAGCCTGAGGGGCAGGAGGGGAGGGATTTCTTCCTTTGGAGCAGCTCAATTAGAAGCAAGGAAGAGCCCTTGCCTGGAGGAGGCACTGGCTCTTTCCACAGTGGCTTTTTCCCCTTGTTCATGATTCTTCAGTCAGACAAGAAAGGCAGAAAGTGAATTTGCCAGGCCAGCCTGGAGACCCTACTTTCTGGAGCCTCCAATAGCTGTGACTGGTCTGGAATCTGGTTGGTGGCCAGGGTAGCTCTGTAGCCACCTGAGAAACCATTAGGAACTAGGGTAGTAGTTTGAATGTTTGTTATGTCCATTTCAGGATGCAGATATTTACAGAATCACAGAATGTTAGGGGTTGGAAGGGACCTCTGAAGATCATCAAGTCCAACCCCCCTGCCAGAGCAGGACCACAGAATCTAGGGCAGATCACACAGGAACTCGTCCAGATGGGTCTTGAAAGTCTCCAGAGAAGGAAACTCCACAACCTCTCTGGGGAGCCTGTTCCAGTGCTCTGTAACCCTTACAGTAAAGAAGTTCTTCCTCATGTTGAGGTGGAACTTCCTGTGCTCTAGCTTGCATCTATTGCCCCTTGTCCTATCACAGGGCAGAAATGAAAAGAGGTTGTCCCTTTCTTCTTGACACCCAGCCCTCATATATTTCTTCACATTAATTAGATCCCCTCTCAGTCTTCTCCTCTCCAGACTAAAAAGCCCCAGATCTCTCAGCCTTTCTTCATAAAGCAGGTGTTCTAGTCCCTTGATCATCCCCGTAGCCCTCCATTGGACTCTCTCAAGTAGATCACTGTCCCTCTTGAACTGGGGAGCCCAGAACTGGATACAGTACTCCAGGTGATGTCTCATCAGAGCAGAGTAGAGGGGGAGGAGGACCTCCCTCCATCTGCTGGACACACTCTTCTTAATGCACCCCAGGAGACCATTGGCCTTCTTGGCCACAAGGGCACACTGCTGTCCCATGGATAACTTATTGTCCACTAGGACTCCAAGGTCCTTCTCCACAGAGCTGCTCTCTAGCAGATCACCTCCTAGCCTGTACTGGTGCATCTTATTACTCCTTCCCAGGTGCAGGAAAACTGGGACTGAAGGTTATGATTATTCCCCTGGACTAGCACTTTGATGGCCAGATTTGGCCTTTGTAAGAGGTTTAAAGATAGTGCATACTTGTGCAAGTTTTCCTTCAAGCTTTGAGTGTATGTTTCAGGCTTCATTTAGTGCTATCACTGTAAAATTTTTGTCCTTGTATCTCTATTATTTTTATTTCTTTGCTCAAGGAGGTGCTAGAAGTCCATGAACTTAGACATAGGTGGAGGGAAGAGTGGAGATGACTGGAAGAAAGCTTAAGTAGTTGAAAGATGGGTGCGTTAGTGATTCAGATCCTGTTTCTTGGGTCAAACCATTGGTTGCTATGGCTTGGGTGGAGTCCTGAGAGACATGATTGTTCTTTTGGGGTTTCTGTTGCCCAGTTGCCTGGCACACGCTGACCTGCCCTTTAAGGAACATAGGCTCACTACAACCAGACTTAGATTGTAAGTTTTATTTTGCTCTTGGTTGTAGTCTTCAGATCACAATTCAAGTCATAGCTGGCTGGTTTGAGATGAACTAAGGAAGACTTGAGATTGTCCTTAAGAGGGCAAATGAGGAAATGGTATTTGGGAGAGGAGTAATTGCTTGGAGAGAAGACAAATTTGAGCTGTAAGTAATATCAGTGCTGTATTTGATGTTGTCAAAGCCATTATTGGCTCAAAATTATTGTAACCACTTTTTTTGGATTTTATGATAGATCCTTCGGAGGGAAGCAAAGCAGTCCATTATGGGGAATAAACCCTAAAATCCTTCTTTCCTGAAATAAATACTGACTCAGAAGGTGGCAGATCCAGCTAAAATGTAGGTTGTCCTTGCATTGTGGGACCCTGAAAAATAGCCCCACAACTATGAAGAGTTGTGCAATATTTATATAGCATAAAATAATAAATATATAAAAACTGTAAATAGTCCCACAACAATAAATGTATTCTAACTTCTGAAATTGAAATTAGGCTGCTTATGCATTTATGTTTTCCTCTCTCTTGTCCTCCTATTATTTTTACTTCTGCTATTAAAGCCAAAGAATAGTAGATAAGCATTCATTTTATGCTGATTCTTTTCTTTGTTGTTTTACAACTCAAGTTAAAAGAAAAAGAGTATCAAAGAAACAAAACAACTTAATTTAGACATCAGACATGCTAGAGAAAAACATGTATCCCTGTAGACAGGAAGAGAGAGGGGGGTCAGTTTGATCATATAAGAAATCTTTCACTAAAACAAAGTTCAGTCTCTCTGAACTGAGCATCAGTGACTTTCTTGTTACTTAGAAATTAACCCATTTTGTATCTCAGAGGAGTTGTATTCATTTCAACTTGTTGATTAGGAAGTGTATTGCATTAGTGAACAATACCATTTAGTAAAGAGTTGAGGAAGTGCCAGAAGAAAAACCCAGAAAGACCACATTGCAAAATGTACTTTGCTCATTTATTTAATGAAATCAGATTTTGTATTTAGAATGTTAAGTAGAAATGCAACAGAAGATTGGAAGTTTTATTTAATGAAACCTGATAATGAAGCAATTTGCTAGGGCATTGTCTCTCCTTGTAAATTTGGTGGTGGTAACACGGAGGGATAAAGTGATAAATAGAGTGGCAGAGCACCTTTTCAAACCAATAAAGTGTTATGAGGGGAAAGTTATGGGGGTTTTTTAGCAGTAGTATCAGATGTAAAGTCCTTAAAATTCTGCATTTTGGATTTTCAGATCACAAGAATGAAGAGTAACATGTTTCTGTAGTCCCTCGTCCCTAGTAGTAAGGTTTTAAATAGCTATGCTTCAGATTAAGAAACCACTGGTGCACATTAACTTACAACTAACATGTAAGGGGTAAACTATTAATTACTGAGTTCATCTGTCCTGAATGCAAACTGATACTAATCAGATATGAAAAAGAAACCTAGGATGGTTCATCAAGTCCAGTTTGTGTAGGACATGCTGTACAGTAATTTGTTACGAGCTGTAGGTGCTTTGGGTTCTATGTTGTCAAACACTGGTTTTTTTCACTCTCTCTCACTCCCAATCCTCTCCCCATTAGGAGTGCTAGGAAGAGCCCAGGAGCCCAGGAGGGTATAATCCACATCAGTGGAGGAACAACAGAGGAAATGTCTGTAGGTCTGACAACTGAGAGAAAAATACTTCATATCAGTAGCAATTAAAACTGATGGGCAGCATCACTGGAACCATGGGGTGCAGCACTTCTGTAGCTGACAGAAGGTCAGAGAAAGGTGAGTGTTGCCTTTGTCTTCAAGGGTCAGTGGTTGTTCTTTCCATAACACCCGAAGAGCCTTGCAAGGTAAAGTTTGCCTTCAGTCCTATTGTCAAAACCCTTCTTCAGAGAAAATTATAGAACTGTAGACCACCTCTAACATCTGCAGATTGAGTTGGAAAAGATTCACAGTATCTGGGACAGAGCTAAATTTCAAATGTGTCAGTACTTGCTCTGTCACTGGCAAAACATATGGGGTAAGGTACTGAGCAGGACCTTTTATGGCCTTTCAAAACACAGGATTCCTGGGCAAACTGCCCCAGTTTTCCTGCTGCTGGGTGACCCTGATTATGAAACAAGTGTAATAAAGCAGAGCTATTACAATGACTCTCAGAATCAATTTTCTACCATACCAAGTGCCTGGCCTGAAATTCTCCCCAACAGTCACTGAGGCTGCCAGTTGAAAGTCTCCACAGTACCTGGTTAAATGTTCAATTAAAAAAGTAATGCATCATCCCTGTGCTTTTAATCATACCACACCCTGATATGAACACATCAGGCTTTTCACAGGCAGGCAAAAGGATTGGCTCAGAACCTTGTTCAGACCTTCTGTGTTCTCTTTTACAGTTTGTCATTAAATGACAATTTACAGGTCTGCTGAGAGCCGTGTTACATGGCACTGTGCATAGACTTAGGAGATTATTATGCTCAACAGCCATGGTTGAAAAGGAAGGCTCTGTTTGGCTATCAAGCAAGTACACAGGTCACAGGGAACTGGTGGCTAAGAAGCAGGAGCACTTGGTCGTGGCAACAGGGATTCAAGCTGACTGGGTTTAAAGGTTGCCCTCAGCTTTGTGTGCACTACTTGGCTGTCACAGCAGCATCAGTGCTGTGTCACAGCAGTGGAAGTAGAATGGAGCCATCTAGAGTCCCAGACTTACCTGTAAGTGGGAAGCGGTCCTTCCTCTTTGACTTTGCATACTATGCATATATGTGACTTGTAAGGCCTTGGAGATTAGTTAGTTGGGAATATTTCTGAGGGCACAAAAACTTGGAGTGGGCATGACGAGCTGTACTTGGTCTGCAACCATCAATACACATTGGTGTGGAGCCAGGCTTCACTACCCCAAAGCTGGTTTATGACTTCGTGTGCTTGTTTGACAGTGTTTTGTCCTCTCCAGTGGCTGGATGGTATTCATTCTGCACTACACAGTAGTCAAATGATGCTGAACTGTCATTCTATCTGCAGCCTGAGGCTGTACATCCCTCTAATGTATTAATAACATGAATTTAACAGGTACTTGCTGCTGTAGAGACCTGCAACTGATAACAGTTTCTTTTACAGATGCAGTTTAGCCTAGTGTGAAAATCATATTTTGATTCTGTCCTGAGAATAACAGCACCATAATAAGTACAATTAAAAAAAAACTGTCAGGAAATATTCTGTTAGATTTGCAACATTAACCATAGTGGTGGATATCTATCTGTTTTATGTGATGCCAGTGGAAGCATGCCGTGTTAAGTGCTTAGGATCATTAGGCAACCCAGGGGAGCTTTAATGCGAAGTTTAATGGTTCTGACGCTGGAAATCCATTTCTGTGCTAGTGGCAGTGCTTTGCCCCGTAGATACTCTTCTATACAGAAAATTTGATGACAGCCTTGCTGTGGTGTGCCAGGCTTTTAGGCTGTGGTGGTGGTGAATTCCAGGAAGGACAGAAAATAGGAGAGATCTTAGAGTTTATGTAGGGTACAAAGGGTGTTCTTAGTAATATAAGGATTATTTTTCCTTCAGACAGGAGGATTTTTCTAGGATGGATGCAATATCTGAAGCATGGGAGTCTTTACTGATTTTGGCCTTGTCCAGACTAGAAAATGTTACCACTTTAACTATACTGTGTATTTATTAATGGTAAAATAAGCAAACAATGTGCTATTATGGCACCTGTAAACATTTTTATTAAAAAGCTTCCTTAATGTTATACGTTTATTAATAGAATCACTTTGCCATGGAGGTTTTTCTTTACCTGCCTAACTGTCAGTTTAAGAAAAAAATCATTCTCACTCAGAGGTGCCACTCATCCTAGTCTCAAAATTCCTGGTATTTGTGAACAGCTAAAAAAATTGACTCATGTAAACTGTTTTCCCTCTAGTACAGAGCTTTTCTTTGCTGTTTCGTAGGGAGAAAAAGCATTGGTATGAATTGTTGGTTGTTATTTCTTGTTTTGTTTTTCATTATCAATTGTTCATTTTGGCAGCTCTAATAAAATAGAACTGTATTTATATTAAGACATTGTTAGTGTTGGGTTTAGTTTCCTCTTTTTTTCTTTTTCATGAATTTGCAAGTGCTGTGCAGTGATGATTGTGTCAAACTCTGGAATTCAGGAGAATGTCTCAGTTTTGTTTCTGTGCTTCTGATCATCTGTTCATCTGCTCAGAAATGAGCTCTAGTTTTTGGGAGTGTCAGGAGCTAAGATCAGTGTATTTCTTTGGTCCTTGTATCTTTGATAGAGTTGCCCTGCAGCTGCTTTGACTTTTTCCCCCAAGATCAGAAGCATAAAGACTTTTCTGTGTCCTATGCTGAGCTATTCAGGGTTGAGTTCCTCAGGAAACTGCTTATTAGCTGCAGGATTGGAGGCAAAGGCTTAACATTTCTGGCCCTGTCTACTTATTTACTGGTATCTTGTTGAGAGTACAGGGAAAAAGAGGTAGGGAAAAAGAGGTAAGGAACCAGTCAAGAAAGAATTATGTTCAACTTCAAATGAGTAAATAAGGCATCTTTTGAGAGTAGCTTCCTACCTTACTCTATTTTTCATTACCAGGCAAGAATATGGTGGTGGCGATGTGGTTGTACTGGGACAGGTGTGGGATCCAATACCCTTGTGCTCTGTCTTCGTCTTGTTACACAGTGATGTATGAAATGCCTCTTGACTGCCCCTGTTAGTGTTCCACAGCGCTAAGCATGTTAATACAGTGTCCCCTGACCATAATTTAAGCAATTACTAGATTTTTAATTTGCCACTGTTTCAGCTGCTTGATCTTCAAGGCAGTGGCTGCATATTGTTCCAATTTTGTATAGTAAATGGTATCCTCCTCTGGATGATAAATCCATACTTACATATGCCCTATGCGTTATTCCTTTCTAGCTGATCTTATAAAAACAGATAACAAATGACTGAAGAATGTTTTTCTCAAAATTAGTTGATCTTTCTGGACAAGCACCCTTAAAGCACTAGAGAGTTACAGCTCTGTGAAACAGCAGAAGTTACTGCTGAGGTCATCTGTGCCACCTCTCCCAAGCTTATGGTTATTTCAGGCTGAGTACAGCCTCTCCAACCTTCTGCTTTGACTCCTCCCTCCAGGTCTATTGGAGCTGCAGTGATCGATCACCTGTGATGCTGAGGGCATATCTGCCCACCTTTCCTCTTGTCTTCCTGCTGGTAGTGCTACTGCCACCCATGTTTCATGCCATGACTCTTTAGAGCTGTTTTTCTTTGGGTACCAGGAGTAGCAGAGGAGATTCTCAGTGTGGTGGAGGGGGGATCAAGTGGACATCAGCTGCTGGAGCTCCTGTCCTCCTGCACAGCTCTCGCTGGTGACTACTGTTCATGCAGCACTAACTGCTTGACATAGGTGTGAGAAGTTCTCCCCACAGGACAGTGCCCACCCCAGGAACTCTTTGTGCCACCAGATGTTCTGCTTGTTAAACTTTAACCTGAGCAGCTAAGGGAATGTGATCTGTTTGTGGTGTGACTGGGGCCCATAGGAAGCAGGCCCCGCATTCTAGGCTACAGTCTTGGTGATTGTCTTTCAGTGAAGTTTCCAGCAGTTTTCCAGACCAGGACAATAGTAGACACAACTTCTTAAAGTGCTGAGTGGGATGCATATTCAGCATATAGTCCAAAATGGTCTTCTGACATGTCCCATTGGATTTTTGGGGTGAGTGTTCCTTTGTTCACCAAGCTAGACAAAGGTACACCTGTGTGACTTTTGTTGTATCTATTTAAGCAATATATTCTTCAACATGCTAACATTTTGTCCTAAGGTTTTAATTTTACTGGCTTGCTGATATAGCTGTGCAGGCATAAACTTTCTGTGAAAAGAGGTTGTTACAAACTCTGTCATTAGGCGATGCTCACATTATGGCTTGCAAAGTTTGAAGCCTTTTACTGCAGCTTGGTAGGTCAAACTACACCTTTCTTCACCTTCCCAAAACCGAGATACTGTCCATCAGCTGAATGTGGCTGATTTCTTACATGGGTAGTGTCTTCAGGACAATGAAATGGGGAAGGCTTCTAACAAAAAAGGCCTGAGCAAGTCAGCTGGTTTGGGATCTGTCCCTGAAGACAGAAACAATAAATGCATCATATATTCATTATCAGAAAACACTTTTTCAGTCTCACTTTTACAGAGTTTCATCTTAATGTTGACTGTGCACAATGGACTGTATTTGTCATCTGTCTGCAAAATTCTGCAAAGATAGCATGTGTGTTTTCATTGTAGATTACACTGCATCCATGTGTACTCTACTGAATGCTTTCTGTTTTGACAGTCATTAGAGCTGCTATCCTCATCCAGAATTGGTACCGCTTTACAATGGCCCGGCTAGAGATGAAGCGCCGCTATTCTCTGAGTATCTTTCAGTCAATCGAATATGCTGATGAGCAAGATCAACTACAGGTTTGTAGCCTTCAATTCTTCCTGTACAAGCAGTTGTGTTATCCCCAGAGGACTGAAGTTGCACAAACAAAATGGATATGTGGTTGCTTCTCTCTGTGGTTACAAAGCTGTGTCTCCCTGCCTCATGAACTAATCAAGTTGTGTATGCACATACATAAGCAGCAGGACACCATTCAGCCCGTACAACCACATCTAGGTTAGAGATTCCTGTAGAAGAGCTCTGTTAGCCAGAGACTGCAGGTCATCCCACTGTGGATGTTCTTAACCATGTCTGTGAGGCAAGTTCTGTGCAACAGAGTTATCGGTGTCTCAGCATGTCAGCCCAGGCTTTCTTTAGGGTCAGTACAGGGAATTAGGGATTTCTAGGGCTTTATGTTCATCTTAGCATCAGTGTCTAAAGTGAGTTCAGTGCGTTGTAGCAGTATCTTTCTATTGACTACAAAGGATGTCCAGGCAAATAGTCTGGATGATGAGCAAGATGAATTGCACCCAAAAATGTCAGCAGCATTGAAACAGCCCCAGAACTTTCTATGTATTCCTATGGTATCAATCTGCTAATTCATAGGAAAGAAGGAGAGGAGTAAGACATTTTTGTAGTAGGACACAAGCTGTGTCATTATTGCAGGCTGATGCTATGGGAAAATACAGTAGTGTCTTAGATCCCCCTCAATAGGAAATTGCTAGTAATTGAGTAAGGAAAGAGAATGTTAATGCTTATTGGATCCCCTAAACTGATCAATGTGTGTTTGTTCCTTTCTTTTACATACTCAGCTATCCAGCTTTTTTACATTCATGCTGGATCACCGTGCTCATCCTGATGCAGGTAAGGATAAAAATCAAAGTAATATAGAGATTCTGTTTGAAAAACCTGAAGTGAGGAAAGTTCATTTCCAATGTGATGTTTACAGCCTATGGCACATGCTGGAGCTGAATTTGGATTTCCCAAATACTGTAATAAGAATTTTATTCTCTAAGTATTGACTCTGCTCAGTATCTACTCAGTGAATCAAGATGTAAGACAGAACAGATATTTGCTGTTCTTATGAAAATACTCAGAAGTGCTCAGGGTGCTTTCTCACATGTTACTACCGTTAAACTGTTCTCATGGTGGTCTTACTGACTCTAATTTTTACAGCTTTCTTGCATGTTTTCTTAAACTATGTGGTGTGATTATCTAGACAGAATGTGACTAGTTGGTTTAGGGCAAGTATAATTAAAGAGGTTGCCTTCAAAGAAGTTGCTTTTCTTCTTTTTTTTCCTTTTTTTTTTTTTTCTTCCCTGAAGCAGTTCTGGACCACTTTTAAATTTAATTTCTTCTGAATTTCACTGCAAAATGTGTATCAGTATGTGAATCATTAAAAATGAAATAAATCTAAGCTGCTGGAGACAAATCTTTAGAAACCATCTCAATTAAAGCTCAAGTTATTCAAAGAGTAACCTTTAATTTAAGTGTTTTGGGAACCTTGGACAAAACTTACTTTTGAGGTCAAGCTGAACAGAAGGACAGACTGAAAGTGATTCCTGAGTCCAGAAAACAAACATGACTTCCCTGCACAAATTAAGAATAGATCTAATCCCAGCGGAGTTAAAAAGGAGGCTGTCCTCCTCTTATTGATTTACAAGAGAATGTCATTTCTCTTTCATCTGGTCTAACTACGGGTTTTTCCAATTGAAATTTGCACAAGACACTTTGATAACAGGATAAAACCACCATCAAAATCATAAGTGGTTCAGTGTTCTAATGGCAACCATTAGAAATGGCAATTTTTCTCTTAAATACTTTACAGCCTAATGCTCTTTGTGCTCTGCAGAAAAAGACATTATGTTTGAGCCTTGCTCCAAAGCCAAGGCAGATGATACAATAGTCCTTCCTTTGATTTTTCCATTGTCACTGTATTCTGCAAAAAAATCTGCTTCAGTCATTTAACTTCCTGAGAAGGAGTTGGCAAACTTAAAGAAAACCAGACACTGCTCACTTCATCTACTTCTGCATGCTGATAGTGCACCTCAGTTCAGCTTTTCCACCTGAGTGGGGAAGAAAATAGTACTGCTAGGTCTGAAATTTGGAAAAATATTGTTAATCTCTATTTTCATTATAATATTGAAAGGAAATTTTGCAGCTGCTTGTTGTAGATATGATTCATCCACTCTTATTAACTCTATTTACTAACTCTATTGACAGAAGGAACAAAGGTGATGTGCCTCAGGTGACTTGCTAGGGCTCAGGACATGGCTGGTACAGTGCACACTGCTACATGCATAGGCTTTTTGTGAACAGGTGACATCCAGACCCTCGCTGTGCACAGGGAGGGATGGAGGGTACTGTGAGCTGCTTCTCGTCACCACTGCATTGGTAACCTGCTTCTTGAACAGACTGAAACACATGATGAATTATATGGTTTATGGAAAAGCTCCCCTTTGTCTTGCTTGCTTAAAACTTTCATTTGTTAGGACTGAAGTTGGTAAGACCTGGTATAACATAAAGACCAAAGGCTTTATGTTTTTTTCTTTATTTGTTATTTCCCCCTTTCTAACACCCCATGTTACAGATACAAGAACCCAAAATGAAGCAAAGAGATTCCGAAAAGTACATGACTGAGACCGCCTATGCAAAGGAGCTGACTTAGGGGTTTTTTTGAGAAATTGTATATCAAATTTGTATTATGTGGTTTGCGGTTATGTTTGTCCAACTACTGGCTGTGCGCATTCTTTACTTCAAGTTCTTGATTGCTTGCCCCTCTAAGCTACCTTTGCAGCACCCATGCTAGCCCCACTGATTTAAACAAAATCAGTGCTGAATAGACTGATTTTTTTAATAACTGCTTCATTCTGCTGAATCACAGTCTTAAGATGGGAGCCATGGTGAGTATAAACATAAGAAGCAGAGAAGCTTCAAATTGGCTTTGCTATTCCCAAGCATTTTCTAAATGCCACAATTCTCTGGGTTTTGTTTCATCAATGTGTGCTCACTTAAATTAGAGTGATAGCATATGGTTCAAACGCCCTTTTCAAGAAGATAGTATATAATATTCTTTACAGAGAATAGGTTGCCTGTTCTTCTCAGTATGTGGTGAGAAAGCTACCTGAAGGTTTTGTGATATGTGTTTTTCCTTACATTATAAACTACTCAGTCCCCATTATTCATCTTGTCACTTTTCTCTTTTTAATCTGCTTTTTAAGAATATGTTTTTCATAGAAAACAACCACCATCTCATTAACACAGTAGTGCTTTTGATGTGATTGTTTATCTGTTGTACCCTGAAGCTTTTTTTCATCCTCTCATGCTGCTTAAGATGTCAGTGCAGTTTAAGTTGTGATTGGAATGTTATATAGCTATGTGTCTTCTTGTTGTTCTGCTTCTGAAGGCTATTTTCCAAGGGTTTGTGGGAAGTAAAAATTAAAACCTTTTCCACTTTACACTGTTCTTACTCCCTCCCTGCATACCTACTCAGCCTTTCAGTGGAAAGATCTCTGGTCAGAGAAAGCTGGAAACTGCTTTTCCAGCAAAAGGTGACCCGTTTACTCTTTTGTGGGTGCATTGAGGGTGAGAAGGCTGCAAACATGTCCTAAGCAAAATGGTGGGACTGGGAGTCCAAAGCACCCCAGCTGTGCCTCTCTCAAGGTCACCAGGGCAGGAGCCATACTGCCTGGGCTTTCCTTCAAAAGGAAACCAAAAAAAGTGTTTTTTTTCTGAAGTTGTATTTTCCATGATGCCTTCCTTACAGCACTAACACCCTTCCGAGGCTTTCTGCGTAGAGTGATTCTTGCGGTGGGGAGTAAGTCACAGCTGCTTGCAGCTTACAGCACCAGGAATGGGGTGAAGGAATAAATGTTTGGAGCGTTATAGACATCTTCATCCTCTTAGTGGGCTCAAAGTCCATCTGGCTTTGACCTGATGGCAGGGGATCAGTATCTGCCAGATGTAAGAGCACTCCTGAGGAGTCAGAGGTGCTCTTGGATACTCATTGGTTAGTCTGAAGTAACACAGATGGTGGCAGAACAGAGAGTTTATTTCAGAGCCACAGAAGTATCCGATTCCCTGTAACCCCTTAGTGAGTACATCCTTGGCAGTGGCGTCTTTGACTTACCTTGAAGAAATCCCATGGCAAGGTGGTCTTGTTAGGAGACCCAGGTGCCTGGCCTTTTTGTGTCCAAACTGACTCCATCTAGCTCTGGGCTTTCATGTTTAACATGGAACGTGGCTATTGTCCTGTAGGGTAGTTGTATGTAGTCTGCTAATAGCCAGGGTTCAAGTCACTGAGCTTGAGCTAGACTTCTGGTGTCAGAGTACAAAGCAGGTTGTTCCCTGTGCTCCCAGTAGTCGGTGGAGAGAGGCAGATGCTGACAGAGGGTATTTAATTCTAAGACGTGCCTGAACTAGGCATGTGGAAAGTTTTCATTCCTGTCTTTCAATATGGACTGAAAGAGCCTTGACAGCTTCAACTAGAAGATGGCTAAAATGAGAGGGGTGCCGAATCCTTCAGAATTAGACCTGCATGGGGCTTGTGATGAACTGGAGTACCTGGTGGCTAGTGCCCTAGTCCCCACGCTATATTAGGACATCCATTACTGACTGCTCTGAGACAAGACAGTCATCCTGTGCAGGAAGGAGCCTTAAAATCCAGCTGAAGGGCTGCCTGAGAAGACATAAGCTCACTCTAAGGATAATGACCATGACTGGCTTTTTAACAACTCATCCAGAAGTGGAAAATGGGGTGTACTTTGGAGAGATATTTCCTATAGGGAAGAAGATTGGATTTCCCAGCCTGGGCATATGCCAAAAAGGAAGCAAGGCTACAAGGAAGGCAGGCTCATGTTCAGAGGTAAAGGGTTGGGTAGCCTGCTGCGTGCAGGGAGGGAGGGCCAGAGTAGGAGGCATCAGCAGGTGTCTGCCTGGCTTGAAATGCTGAGAAGATCGCTGACTCGAAGGAGTCATGTCAGATGAAGAGAGCCTCTGGCTAGAACAGGCAAGCAATGAGGAATTTGGGTGGTCTGAGGAACCGTCTCCATGGTCTGCTGCCACCCACCTCCTGAGAGGTAGGGCACAGAGGGAGATGCTGTCCAGAGACCTGCTGCTAGAGCTGGGATGAGACTTGATGCAGAGGTGCTTGGCTGACCAGTGTGTAGGAACAAGGAGTTTTAGTCCATGAGTGACATTCTGGTGTCCAGCTAGACAAAGCTGTGACTGTGTTGGAAGACTGCAAATCAGATTGTACTCAGTGGAAACAGTGAACTCTGAGCACCTTGCTGTTACTTGATGCCTTAATCCATTTGCATGGCTGTATGCTGAATGTGCTAATCAGCTCGCAGCAGAAGGGTTTTTTTAAAATCCGGAACTGATAAAAAGTGTATTTTTATCCATTTATTTAATATGGATTTTATCCAGGCGCGAGACAAGTTGACCTTTATGAATCTCATAATTTATGAGGCCACATGCCAGTTTTGGCTGCTGTGAGCTTTGAGTCACAGCCGCAGGTATTCCTCCAGCAATAAATTATACATTTTTATTTCCAGTTGCATCTAATCAAGCTTATAGAAAACTTACCTGTAGCCCAGCAAAAAATGTTTGCAACAATCATCTCACAAGAGCAACTCTGCAACAACAGCTGCCAGAACTCTGCCCTTTAGGATCTGGTTTTCTCTTTTAGAATAATACATGATAATAATAATAATAATAATAAATGTTAAAGACAATCTGCAAGAAGAAAACACTGAAATCTACTGTTCGCTAATTTACATTTCAAGGGTATGCCAAACAAATATCGGATTGAAGCAATTAACAATGTTCCTGCTTTCTCCAAGTTCCAGGAAAATTAGAAGCTGTACTCTACTTTTACCAATATGTTTTTGTTTACTTTATTTCATCTAATGGTTTTATGGCAGCCAACCAAAAGCTGGCAGTGTCTCCTAGTTGTATCAGAAAGGAATGCTTTGCAATCCACTGTGAATAAATAGAATTTTATTGATGACTTTTAAAATAATTACTGACCTGCTAGTATTTAGCCTAAAAAATTTGAACAGAAAATAAAGCAATAAAAGTGCATCTTTAAAACCTATATTGAAGTGTAATATTGAACTTCAAACAGATGATGGCCATTGAATCATCAGCCGTGACTGTTGAATCTTCTTGCTTTGCAGGGGAAGGAGAAGAAAGCCTGTAACAGGCTACATTTCTCGTTATCTGTGAGAGTAGATTGCTCCATAACTTCAGTGCAAAGTGTTTTGCATCCTTACCACAGCTACTAGCTGTTGGGATAGAGGTTTTGCCTGTTTTGGTTTTGGGTTTTTGGATGCCTTTAGTATTGTGAAACAGTCTGAGGAGACCTGGAGCTCTTCCACTATACAAAGCAGGAGTTAGCCACTGTAATACTGCAACAAGTAAAGCATAGTTGCATTCCACTGGTTCTGTTCTGGTCATGCTGTTACAGCCCTAGAGGGGGCTGATGGACTTTCTACATTGTTGTTTTTCTTTTCTCTTGTTCCAGTTTCTCACGTTTTCACCAGCCCCAGTGTTTCTCAGGTGGTGGATGAAGGCTTATATTTAGCAGAATTTGAAAAGAAGATTGATGTTCCAGACTCCTATTATGGCCCACGACTGTCATTCCCCCTTACTGTTGAAGATGCCAATGCTCTTCTTCATGCTTTCAGGAATAAGCAGGTAAGTTGCAACTATTTTGATTTCTTTTTACTTATTTTACGTCTGTCAAGTTGTAGCTCCACAATCTGTTGAATCCAATGTAAGGCTAAACTGGTGCCCAAGGAGATATTTCACCCTTTCTTTTCATCCCATTACCTTTGCCCGCTAGGCCCATGTGATCATACAGGTAGATGGTGAGCTGTCTTGGGAAACCGATCTGGTTGGAAGCTAACACAACAAAATCAAAAGCAGTCAGTTCTCAGCCAGACCAGTTCTCAGACTTGATTCACTATTTGTCTGGATGACCACCAGAGCCAGAACCAGGGGTGGGGGGGAGGGACTGGGGGCGACCTCCTCTTCTAGCATTGAGATTACAGTAATCATGAAATGAGAACCCTTAGCAGCTGCAAGGCAGGGGTTATCAGTGGGGGTGCAAGACTAGGGAAGGTGTCCTAAGCTAACCTAGAAACTAGTAATCTTTTTATGGGTTAAAAGTGCTCCTTGTGTGGCCGTCTCCTTTTTTTTTTTTGTCCCCCACCCGATTCTTTTTAGAGGAATTGAAGTGTAAGGGTTAATCACCTCATTCCAGTGTGCAAGACTCCACCATAAGGGAAGAGTGAATACAAAGCATCGCTAATTTAGCGGAACAGAGTGACAGCACAAATCTCAGGAGCAATCTGTCTGTGGCTGCAAGGCATTGAGAAGGCTGTTGCTGATGCTCTCTGTTCCTGAGAAGACCCTATGCTGCCCTCTTACAAGATGAGGGTGGGGCAGGGAGGCATTACATGGCACAGCTTGTTGGAACTTGTGGTCATTTGTGCTTAACAATATACTATATATAAGGGATAAGGGCCTCTCTTGCATTTTAATTTACTAAATAATGGTGGTGGGGGGGGTTTCTGCTATTTTCTGTGGAGACTGACCTTAAAAGTAGCAAAATAAAAAATGCATGATAAATGAGCTCACCCAGATTTCACCTTACTGTCGGCTCTCTCTTACTATGTTTGGCATTTTATTAAGGAAATGATTATATATAATTGGCCTTTTTTGTTTGCTTTAAAAACATGAATCTTTAAAAGTCAGTCTGTAGCTCACCTGCGTCCTCTACCAAACTTCCTCAGGGCTGTGTTTGAATTCAAAGCTTCAGAAATCACCAACTGAAAAATTTTCATTAAAAGCATTAGCAGAAAAGACCAGAAGCTTAAATGTTGCATTGTCATTACATCTTTACAGTGAACAGGAAGATAACTCTTACCAAAGCGACCCTTGCTGGAGTTTCCCTCTCATTATTTTTGCAATTTGCTGAAATATCATTTATGGCCTTTGGGGTTTTTTGGTTGGTTTGTGTTGGGTTTTTTTCTTTCACTCACAACTAGAACTACATCTCTTTTAAGNTTTTTTTTTTTTTTCCAGTTACATTGAACAGATGACCTTACACAATGATTCTGAGTGCTGTATAACCTAGTCTGTTATCTTTTCTGTAAATTGGAAGAGTAGAAACAGTACACTAGAAATAAAACGGGGAAAATACGTAAAGCAAGTTCCTTAAGAGCTCTATATCCATTCACCGGGAAGCAAGTGCAAAGCCATGAACACTCATAATTCCCAGCACTAAACCATACAGCCTGGAGTCTGTAATATAAATAATCTTGGCAATACGTGTCTGGTATTAATAAAGCAGGCAGACATAATGCTACTTCTAACAAGTCTTCCTTTTCTCCCTGCAATTTTCTCACAGCTGCTTCATGCCCGCTATGTACTGCAGCTACTTTGTGAAACTAGGAGGGTTCTCAAGGAGATGCCAAATATCACCCATCTTTCAACTTCCTACTCTAAGGAGATAACTGTCTGTGGTAAGGTGCCAGAGAAGATAATAGCTTTGGGCTATGGGTTGATATTCTAAGTGGCTAGAGAATGATACAGACATTTCCAAATGTTGCCATTAGAAGAAAGTTCTCTATGCTTTTTTTGTCCTTTTTTCCCCCCCCACAAATGCATGAATTGGAGCAAACAAATAAGGTTCCTGAATCACACATAAGTATATTTTAGGAAAGTCCCTCACTTCCTCTTTCTTTTTCTCATTAAACATTTCTGAATGAGTCAGTATTAAATCAGCTAACACTGCAGTGTAGCTTAAATATTCCTGCACTTCTGTTTCTAAAATGCCACAGAGTATTTTGATCGTGCGTTGCAAGTCTCACTGCTTTCTCCTCTTAGTGAGAAAAAGGCTTTACCATCATAATTTACTCAGTAATGATTTTAATGAGGGCTTAATAGGGGTAGCAAACAAGAGCATTCATTGACAGCATGACTATCTAGAATAAATTGAAATTATAATAAGCCCTCATTTCTAAAGGGACCCAAGAGGATGGATCAGTCTTTATACAACCAACAAATTAGTCTCACAGAATGATGTGATGTGTCACAAGGTAAAGAACTAAGGGCTCATTGCCTGTCTATTTTGTTACACTTTTGTAAATTATGGATAAAGGGATGCAATATCCTGACTTGCCACAGAATGCAGTAGCTGCAAAACAGAACAGTAATGGTGACATTAACTCTTGACAGCTAGGAGTGCGTGCTGTGTGTAATAGTGAAGCAGTATAAAGAAGGGTACTATAACACATGCAAAACAAATAATGTTTTTTAAGATGTGGTTACGCACCTACTTTGATTGACAGGAAAGGGTTTGTTTATATGAGGTTTTGTATAGAAAATGATTTGTTAACCAAACCAAGAAAACCTCTCTCCAAACCAAGGAAACACAGATGCATACTCGTTCACTACACAGCATGTTCTTACTAAGCAAAACGTGCCTCTTTATGTTTGTATTGCATTTGTACTGTATAAGCAGCACCTAAAGAGGTCCCTTTCCTGCCATTGAAAGGTTTTGTAACCAAGAGATCCTCTGCTGAAAATGAAAGGCCAATTTTTAGACATAAGTGGTCCAAAATGCTGATTTCCTTAAAATAAGGTACCCCTCTCCTCATTTTCTTTTAATTTCAAATTAGTAATGCAGATTAAATACGCACCTGAAATTTTTGCATCTGCATACACGATGAAAATCCATCATAGCTTGAATGATTCCTTAGAATGACTTTAGCAGGCTTGTAATTAGTAAAAAGTTGCACAGAAAACATGTAGACAGGGTAAAAATGTCACTTCTGTTTTCCTGCTTTACTGGTGGTGAAAGCATATTATCACAAGATGGGTTCTGAAGCCATTTTGTAGCTTTGTGGTGGTGAGTCACAGGTATGAGAAGGTTGGTTCTGTATCATGAAATTCAGTCATATGCAGAGGGGAGCTATGCTGCAGTGATCCTTTGTGTTGGGGTGAAATCCTACTGCCTGTCCCAAAATAAACCTCTCAGAAAGGACCAAATCTGTCATTCCTGTGGCCCTAGCACTGAGCCATATGAGCATTGACAGTTCTTGACGCTCTCTATCAAATCCTGCCTATGGTAATCAAAACCTGGCCCAGGATCAGACAGATGTTCAATTGTGCTGTATGTAGTGGGCTACTTAGTAAATCGAAACCCGTTAGTTTGTAGAAGTCTATCGTATTTCTAAATGTCTTTTAGTGACATTTTCTGCTTTTCAGGTTCGTAATATGTGTTCATCTTACTCCCATTTCCCTGAGTGAACCTTTGGTGTATGACTGGTCAGATCTTCAGCTGGAAGGATAAAAACTTTATGCAAGACAATTGTATTCTCTTTTAAGTATTTCATTGCCACATTTTACAAGCAGCTTCAGCACGTACTTTAAAATGAAGCTAATCCTAATACAAGGTTAATTACTAAGGAAAATGTGGGGCAAAACTTGTTAGGACTAATTCCATTTTTTCCCTTTGTGAGAAAATGAGAAAAAAAAGAAAAGAATGTTTTTGTTTCTTGTAGGAGATTTGCATGGAAACCTGGATGATCTTTTACTGATATTCTATAAGGTAAGTACTCTGTAATGTAGCACTTTCACTTCACGACTTGTTGAGAACATGTATTTATGTTTGATAGATTTATCATTGCTAGAACTGTACATGTGGTGTGCATGTACCACACACACAAATCCTGGAACAATTTGAATGGTGTTTTTGTTGTAGCTTTTCCTTCTCCATATCCCTAGGAAGAGATTTTTCTCTTCCTAAACGTTGAACTGGAGCATGAACCAAAACTTAAGAGGGTTTCTTGCAGTGTGTCCAAAGTCCTGACGCTCCTTTATATTCCATATTGACTAAAGTCTCCTAAAATCAAGAGCTAACTTAGTTCCTGATGTAACGCTGCACCATGGGTAATTTTGGCCCTACAGGAAAAATGCAGAAGCTTTCATTTAGGCCTTCCATTGATAGCTACTAAGTGGGTTTTATTATTATTTGCTTACAGGAAACAAAAAACAGTGCTGTTTAAAAGCTTTTTAAGTCTTGGAAGCAATCACATAGTCTGCACAAAATGGAACTAATTACCTTGGGCACTCTTTACATGTGCTTGAACAGCTGATCACTTTTTAATGTTAAAAAGGCATAGCTCTGTTGTACTGATGTGAAAAAAAATTAGGCCCCAGGGTATCTTTTCCACAATTGTATATTTAACTCAAGATGCAGGAAATTTCCTATATTTAGTTTCACGTTTATCTCTAGCATGAATCACCACCTTTCATTTAGCAGATACTCTCTTTGATTTGAGCTTTCCAGGGGAAAGGGTTTGTGTCTGATCCTTCCACATTCATCTGCACTGAGTGGAGACTAAAGTGAGCTAAACCAGGTGTTCAAATGATCTAATTCCTCCACTGATTCCAACTTTGTTATGCTTTGTCTGACACTCTTTGAATGAAAACTTGTTTTCCCCAAGTGCATACCTGAAGCCTGTTGAACAGAGTTCTGCTTTTCTTATTAATCAGTGAATTGCATTTAGCTGGTCCTTGGCTTGTAGTCTCTTAGCTGTTATTTTAATTGGACAGGTTCTGTTTTGAAACTGGAATAAGAGTGTGATACAGATTGGTTTCATACACAAGACTTGGAATGGGAAAAAGAATTATTTTGAAGATAGTTATATTTACAATGGCAATTACTTTTTTGGAGAAGACAGGATATGATTTTTTTACCTCTCTCTGGTGGATGTTAAAAGGGAAGAAACCTCTAAGCAAGGACTAAACCCTGACTTCAGTGAATTCAGAACTGAACCTCCCACTGACTACAGGGACTAGAGTTTACCCCAGTTGGTCTCTGTTAAGCTTCTAGGGGAGTCCTTCTACCACACTGAATAAAATGGACAAATATTTTGTTATTTTAAAATGATGGAGAAAGAGCACATGATAGAGCTGCTTAGTTATTGAGAAGCAAATTAAATGAGACAGTATTTTCTGTCCCCTCTGAGCAGTTTACTCAGCCAAGCAGTGAACCCAGTCAGCTTCTGGGATCCATTTTTTTTTCTGCTTCCTTAACTCTGTTTCATTTAGAAGGGATTTCTTCCTTCTGAGTGTGTGTGAACCACCTGTAATCTTAAAGAAGAGGGTGCAATCCTAACAGTGCTATGAGGAGTATAGCGATCTCAGGTCTGCGCAGAGCCCTGCAGAGCTGAAATGGCTGCTGAAGAGTTTCTGAGGCCTGCATGCAGACCAGGTGCTTAGTGAGGGTGGGGCTCTGTCTAAGGAACTTTTGTCACAGCACTTCTACAAACTACCAACAGTCAACACAGAAGCTAGCATTCTACAGCTTATTGCTACAATGCTGGCTGTGATAGTGTGTATCATTTTTAAACCTGGTTTGGGTGAAGCTAAGATAATGACTTTATTCTCAATAGTCAGTTTGTAAGGTTCATTCAGTCCCTGCATTAATCTCCATTAAATTACAGTATTTCCTGAAATTCCTTGAAACCTTTGAATTTTAAATTATGTATTGCTAAGTTAGATTGTTAAATGGATGCTATGGATAGAAATAGCCTGAAGCTGTAGAAAAGCAAATGGCAAGCGGAAGTTAATTAATCACTAACCCAGCAGATACAGTAATGATGCCCACCAGCAAGTTGTTAATCATTAGAGGGCCTTGTTCACCTCTTTGACATGTCAGAGGCTGCAACAGCCTTTAATTTAGTTTTGCTCTTATTGTTGGTCAAAACCACAGAAAAGGAAAGAAAAACTTCACGTGAGTGTGGAAGAAAACTAAAATGTCACATTAAAGTTGGAAGTCCAAAACAAACTCTCATTTATAACTGAAGAGTTGTGGATAAGCTTTTCCAAAAGAAGAATGATAGCGTTTGGAGAGTGCTTCGGTAGATATGTCTTTCCATGAGGACTGCAGTTGTAGAGTGGCTGCATGCACACTGACAATCTGCTGGTGATTCACATGCCTACTGGTTTTAGGGCAAAGCTTTTATTAATTCATATTTCCAGGAGTGGCTCCTGAGTCTCTCCTGTCTGTTCCACTTCTGAACTCCATCCTTTCTTTTTTAAAACCACTACAACTAACTGCATTAGCAGGGTTTCATAAATTGCCACTCTTGTGAGCACAGAGCAACCACAGGCCTCTTCTAAGTTAACTTGGAGAGAGGTGGGGAGAGGCTATGGCAAAACCCAAGCAAGCCATATTTACAGCAGTCAAGATGGTGCCATGGTGGGAATCGAGAGACCAGGATTCACTATGGCATCTTGATATAACAGCACAGGACACTGATGGGGACAAACAAGATATTTCCTGATGGATTCAAATTAAACTTTAAATTGAGTCCCTGGCCAAATCATGCATCCTGCAATAAACCTGCTAAGGCAGTGCACCACGGAATGCTATAGGAACATAGGAAATGCTGGACACTGATGCAGTAGCTATATCCTGGATGTGGGATGTCTTGAGTGCTGCCAAACCTGTTTTAAGAGTGGCTTCCACAGTTGTAATGTGATTTTATAGATGTTCTATTGATAATTCTTGCGCATGCCAATTGTGAAAAGAGAGGTTTCCTTTCTCTGACAAGTCAAATTTGAAATAGTATTTCTGATACTCATGATTGGAAATGATGAATCTACACAAAGCTGCTGCTATACTTTCTGTAAGCTGCTGGCACCCATTGATGTGTTGATAACTAATCTAATGAATTATGTCACCATTTCACAACACTAGCTTTTAATAAATCACCATTTGTAATAAAGCATTGCTCTGTATCTTCTGAAAAAAAAAAAAAA
>VYZX01028611.1:124061-162107 GCA_013401335.1 Brachypteracias leptosomus | reverse complement strand
AAAAAAAGAAATAAGGTAAGAAATACCTTTATGTACAGCCTCTCAGGCTTATGAGCATTCAAGTATAGTTTTGCTCTGGGAGGAGAAAGTGCCATGTGAGTTAAATTTAAGTGGTGCTTTCAGGATTAAAGCAACTGGAATCAAGTTCTACAGAGTTCTGTATTAAGATTTTTACATCCTCTGAAGTATAGTGTTTCTCAGGAGTTTTGGAAGCATATGCTGCAAACAATGTAAATATATGAAATCCATTTTCTTGTAAACAAACATAAGGACCTTCAGACTTGGGTCAGAAGATATTTTTCCATGGTTTTCTTGTCTTCCATTCAAAATAAATTACAAGTGCATAATTTCCTGGAAGCAGTTGCGTGAACAGAAAAATATATTTTATTACAAGAATAATGTTCCTTTTGGTCCCTTTCAATGTAATTTAATAGGTAGAGAAAAGAATTAGAGATGGCATTATAAGAACAGTGAGAGAGGTCATCTCTGATGGCTCATACATGTCTGATATGGAGGGTTTTGTTTTAAGCAGTGGAAATAAAGAACTGCTGCCTTTTAGATCTCTGTATTATGCATGGTTTTTTTACAGATTTTCTAGCAATGTGATCTAATTTAAATGCTATTTCCTTTGTTATAGTAGTATAGCAGCATCTCTGTATGTCCTTGTTTTTGTTTCCTTCTGCAGAATGGTCTGCCTTCAGAACAAAACCCCTATGTCTTTAACGGTGATTTTGTTGACAGAGGAAAAAATTCTATAGAAATAGTTATAATCCTGTTCGCATTTCTTCTTATCTACCCCAATGATTTACACTTGAATAGAGGAAACCATGAAGACTACATCATGAACCTGAGGTAGATTTTAGGGGGGCGGGGGGTGTATCTCACCTTTCACTAGAAATATTGGAGGTTTTGAATGCTACTTTAGCCGCTGTGATACTCTAAAACAGAAATAATGTTTTATCAGGTATTCAGGTGTAGCTTTGCATCTTCAAGATGTGTGATGGGGAAAAGAACATCCTCATGACACACACAAACTTGAACAGAATTTGTGTCTTGTCTCTGACCTGATCACAATCCATTGAAGTCAATGGTCTTAGTGCAGTTTCCAGAGTATCAAATTTGGGGAAGGGAGTCGGATGGAAGGATGATATTTTAGTTAAAGCATTGGCTTTTTCCGTCGCATAGTAGAAGATATAATAGTATGCAGTATAATAGAACCAATAAACCAGGAGCTGATATTTCATTTAATTTTAAACTTAAGATGTCCCTTGCCAAACACAAGGGGCAGGTAAAAATCCTAGCTTCTACACAGTGGAGGTTCATTAGCTGAGAGGTGGCAGTCTGCCCCATTGCAGGAACAGCTGAGACCCTGTTTTCTAGTACAGACAGATGTACTGTATTTATAACAGATGGCATTTGCACCAGTACAGGTTAGGGGTTGACCTGCTGGAAAGCAGCTCCACAGAGAAGGATCTGGGAGTCCTGGTGGACAAGTTAACCATGAAACAGCAGTGTGCTCTTGTAGGCAAGAAGGCCAATGGTCTTCTGGGGTGCGTTAAGAAGAATGTGACCAGCAGGTTGAGGGAGGTTCTCCTCCCCCTCTACTCTGCCTTGGTGAGGCCACCTCTGGAATACTGTGTCCAGTGCTGGGCTCCCCAGTTCAAGAGAAATAGGGAACTACTAGAGATGGAGTAATGGAGGGCTACAAAGATGATTAGGGAACTGGAGCATCTCTGTGCCAAGGAAAGGCTGAGACCCCTGAGGCTGTTTAGCCTGGAGAGAAGAGGACTGAGAGGGGATCTTATCAATATTTATAAATATTTGAAGGGTGGGTGTCAAGAGGATGGGGCCAGTCTCTTTTCAATGGTGCCCAGTGATGGGACAAGGGGCAACAGGCATAAACTAGAGCACAGGAAGTTCCACCTCAACATAAGGAGAAACTTCTTTCCTGTGGGGATGATGGAGCACTGGAGCTGGCTGCCCAGAGAGATTGTGGAGTTTCCTTCTCTGGAGACTTATAAAACCCACCTGGGCATGTTCCTGTGCAACCAGTTCTAGGTGAATTTGCTCTGGCAGGGGAGTTGGACTAGATGATCCCCAGAGGTTCCTTCCAACCCCCTACCATCCTGTTATTCTGTGATTTAGGATAAATACCCTTAGGGAGTTTTTGTGGGAGTTTTTGCCTATTGTCAGTTAGGTTCCTTTGAAATTTCTCTCTGATATCTGAAAGGTAAAACTGCTAAGCTGTTTCATTTGGATGGGAAAATGGCCACTTAATAATTATTGGTCTAGATTCTGTTCTTTATCTCTTGTGCCTACAAGAAATCAGTTTAACACAATTCTTGAGACATAGCAGAAGAAAGCACATTCAAACTGAGGTGAGACAGAATGGCAAGAGAAAAAGAGGGCTAGAAAAGTCCTGGCACACACTGTAGTACAGGAAATCATGCAGAAGGAGCATACTGAAAAGCAATTTATGATGCTGTCTTATTTTCAGATATGGTTTCACAAAAGAAGTTTCAAAGAAGTACAAGGTAAGTTTCCTCCTCCTTCCCCTATATTCTCTTTGTAGTCTTGCACAGGTAAAATGAAACCTGTGTAAAAAAGAAAACTTCGAACGAGTTTACTTAGGTGTAGTACAGAATGAGTTTGGTAATGATGTAGTGGAAATTATTTTGGCTTATCAGTGAAATAAGTGACAAAAGTTTAAGTGTTAGCCTTTTATGCCGAGAGATCTATGAATCTAATTATTATTATTATATTATAATTATAATTATTATAATTATTATTTCTAATGAAATAAGTTAACATCCATAAGGCCACTCAAGAACACAAAAAAAGGTGAATGTGAAAGAAAAACAAAATGCTACAGAGACAAAATGATGCTAAAGTAAATGTCAGAACATGTTTGTCAGTGTTGCAGTTTGGGGTGTCACCTGAACAGAACTGTTCATACAGACTGTGGCAGACACTTCAACAAGTCTTGAATTTAGAAGCAACAGAATCTGCCAGAAATAGGATCTCATATAAGAGAATGTTTTACAGGACCATTGGAAACAGATTTTGTATCTTCTGCGAGAAGTCTTTAGCTGGCTTCCTCTTGCCACTGTAATTGATAGCAAAGTTCTTATCCTACATGGAGGGATTTCAGACACCACAGATTTGGATTTCCTGAATGCACTTGAGAGACATAAGGTAAGAAATCATATTCATGTGGGGTAATTTTGTTTTCTTTAAAAAATTTCGTAGTACAAATGCTAAGATCGATTTGTTTGCATTAGGAAAGGAAATGGCTGCTGTACAAGGCATGTAAGGAAAAAAAGTCTTTGTTTTTCTTCAAAATCAGCATTTGGGAAGGAAGGTTTCAGCAAGCGTTGTGAGCCAATTGATTGACTTCTGTAAAATAACATGGGTCTTTTGACTTTAAAATAGCTAAAAGCACTTTGGATACCTCCTTCCTGCAGTGATGGCACATTAGCCAGAAAGTATGAAAAGTACTTAATTCTGAGGCATTTCTAACCACTTCAGAAATCAATCTATCCACATCTTTCTAGCCTTTTGTCCTGGGGCGGTGCTTCTGCCATCTGTTGTGTGGGGAAAGTTCTCCACCTGTAAAGCACTCTCTTGGCAGCAGCTGAGCTTTGCACATTTGGGAGAGCCTTTCCAGCAGGATCCAACTTCAAGACCTGACCTTAAGAAAAGAGAAACTACTGCTTTTTGGGGATTTAGAAGACAGAAATGTTCTCTTTTTTTTTTTTTTTTTCTGAAATGGTGAGCAAACACAGCTCTTTCATATCAGTGGAAAATGGTGTGGGATTTGGTCTCAATTTGGACAATTAAATCAAGATGTCTGCTTGTGATCAGGCTGCTTAAGCTCCTTATAATCGGTGGAGATCCAGGTCTTATTGTTCAGTGCTGTTCATGGAAGTGCCCCATAGCTTAGGAATGTCCCCTCTGCCTGGTTCTGGAGAAAGTCTTTTTTGCAGTTCTCCTCCACTGGTCTCCTTTAGGTCTGATTTATATCTGCCCACCTCACACTAATTCAAAGACATGGTAGAGCATCTCAGATGGCACAAGATACCTATGTTTAAGCAACTTTGTGTAGCTTGTCATTAGTGACTGTGGATTCTAGAGCCATTCTCTCATCCTCATGATTTCTAATGCAGAAAAAAATGCTTTACAGGACAGTCAGGTGTATCTCTGTTTCTTAAAGATGTGAAAAAGCGCAACAGGTTCTTCTGGTCCTTAAAGTCTAGGCTCCATTGGCTGTACCACTGTGCACTAAAACTGGGTTCCTAACTACAGATGTAGGTGTCTTAACTGTGAGCTGAGTTCTGCCCACACTTCCACCAGGGCTGGGCTCAGCCTGTTACTGATGCGGTATCTGTGAAATGCAGAATCAACAGGTTGCCTGTGGTCTGGAATGAGCCCCTGTGTAAGAATGTGAGAGCAGCTCTGAAGAGGCTGGTTGCTGATAGATGTAAAGCAAGATTTCTGCAAGTGCCAAACATCTGCAGCTTCTACCAAACTGGGGAGTTCAGGACTTTGAGTTCAATATTGAGTCCAGGAAGTGAGGACTGATGTGCCTTTCATCTGACATCTCTGTATCATCTTTATGTTCTGGAAACTCTTTCAATTTACTTTTTTTTAAAGTTGAAATCTTTGANAGAAAATTTCAAATGAGAAGATACTCCCTGGAGAAGAGTCTGTATTCATGGAGCCATGGCACACAGTTCCAAAATAGCAAGAGCCCGTGCATATTGGAGGAGGTCAATTTAACAGTAAAGGAGCCTCCATCAAAAAGAGACTTCATTAATTTCAGTTATCCTCCTGATATTCCATTCATTTTAGCCAAATTAACCTAGCAGCATGCTACTGTTTCAGAACAGCAGTCAGTGCAATTTTGTCTTCAGTACATGTATATTTTCAGTTTCCAGTGAAGCTGGACACTTAAGTACCATCCCAGAAGCCAGACCATACTTGCTGTATAGTGAGAACTTAGGATTGCCTGTGGTTTGGAATGAGCCCCTGTGTAAGAATGTGAGAGCAGCTCTGAAGAGGCTGGTTGCTGATAGATGTAAAGCAAGATTTCTGCAAGTGCCAAACATCTGCAGCTTCTACCAAACTGGGGAGTTCAGGACTTTGAGTTCAATATTGAGTCCAGGAAGTGAGGACTGATGTGCCTTTCATCTGACATCTCTGTATCATCTTTATGTTCTGGAAACTCTTTCAATTTACTTTTTTTTAAAGTTGAAATCTTTGATGCGGCCACCAAAGTCAATGAGAGAGGAGCAAGTGAAGGAGAGTATTCCCACAGCCAGACCCAGTAAGCACATTGCCAAACAGAATGTCCCAGGGAAAGCACAACACATCTCTTCATCGGGCTCCACTGCACCTTCCGACTCAAATTTGCCTCCAGACCCCGCCCTGAAGGAATGGAAACAAGTAGGTGAAACCAAAGACAGGCTGATAGCGAACCCCTTCTGCACAAAACCAGCAGGTGCTCTGTTCAGGCAGCATGCTCAAGTCCAAGAGAGTGGTCTCTTAATAAGAAACCCATCATTCTCAGGAGTATACTAGCCAGCTATTAGTTATTTGGATGCTCTTTGTAGACCTGGTGATAAAGGCTTGTGATTTTATACCTTATAAGTACAATTTATCCAGTGTTTTCTTAGCCGTTAGGAGGGGGAAACTGCGCGCTATGTAATATGTTTGCGCGCCCTCATGTGGTTGGACGTGGACGTTAGTTTAAATTAGGTCAGACTCCAATTGGTGATAGCGAGCACCTTTTTTTTGGCTGTGGTTTTGGCAGCTGAATGTTTATACTGTCCAAAAAAACCTAGATCCTGAGACCTACAGGCTGATTACTCAAGAGTGGGAAGTTTTTCTCCTCTGGCTGTTTATTTCCTCTTGAGTATTAGCAATGTGGAGCTCTTGTCATACTGTAATTTATTAAATTGTGACAATTTGAAAAGCTTAATCTGCACAGCAATTTAGAAGCTCAAAATTGAGGTTTATGCAATTTGTTTTTCTGAACTTCTCTCCCTGCTTTAACGGGTAGGCAGGTTTTTTTTGCTTCCCAAAAAGCAAAATCTGTTTCTGAAAATGTGATTTCCTAAGATACCTATCTGACCTACAAACTAACATAACAGGTATGAGCGACTTCCCCCCAAATCTGACACTCCCCTAGCTAACCGAGCATCCACTGAGCCATGTTCACCAACATGAAATGGAATGTGTTAGCGTAAACCTTGTCCAGTTAATTTTAAACAAATGCATTTTGCATAATGTTTGCTACCGACTAGAATTACTAGGTTGGATGACTTTGAACCATGATAATTCATCCTCCAGTCTGAATCTTGCTAAAATGCTAATATGTAAAATCTTGTTTTGAAACATGAGCCAACTCAAGACAATAACGTCAAAGGCAACTATTGTCATGTTTAGAGCAGGCACTCCCAAACTTACTTCAGGTAAAACCACTGACTTATCTGGTTATCAGGCCTGTGCTGGGAAATAGAAAATGTCTCTCACACCTGCATGTGAAGAAGGCAGCTTTTGCTATCTTTGAAATAGTGCAAGTCCTATTCCTGATCTACCTGCCTGAGTCTGGAAACCTCAGCTGTAAAAGGAGGTACATTTCTGAAGTGTTTCACCTAAAAAAAGTTAATCCAAAATCTAGGTAGCATTTTTTAAGAAAAGTAGAACAAAAATCTCAGCCCAGAAGAATGCCCTTCTTAAAGAAAATACAAGACCTACTTGTTAACTCAGGTGTGGTTTCTCCACAGGGGCTTTTGCTATGGCAAGTACTTTAGTCAGCCATATCCTGTCAGTCCTCGCCTACTAGCAGTCCTCATTTGCTTGAGTTTGCTATTTGTAGATCCTTGACATTCTCTGGAGTGATCCAAGAAGCCAAAATGGCTGTGCACCAAACAAGACCCGAGGAGGAGGTTGTTACTTTGGCCCTGATGTCACTGCCAAGCTTTTTGAAAGGTATAATCTGAAGATGCTCATCAGGTCTCATCAATTTAAGCCAGAAGGTTATGAGATTAGTCACGATGGGAAGGTAAGATGCTTCCAAGTAAATTAGAATTCTCCTGTGAATTTCATAGGCATGTCCACAGTAGGTTTGTCTGAGAAATTAATTTTTAAAAAACAAGAGTGACTTCTTTAAAATGGATTTGAGGGAATTGTGTGCTAGATAGATGTTAAAACAAATTATGGATTTCTGACAAAACTCTTTACAGCTTCAGGGAGTGGGGAGTGGCTTGGTACTTGTGACTTGGTACATATGAACATCAACAAAATCCCTGAGGAGCATTATGTGCCAATACAGTGCAAGAGGTGCTCCAGGACTCCAGAAGCCTTTTGACTAATTTCTCTTCTGGCCCTGCTTTCAGGGCATGCTGTTATCAGGCCAGGAAGAATCCTGAAAACTATCTCTATCTTAGAAAGATGTTTATGTTATAGAGTATGTTCTATGACACTGCACTCTGAAGGCTTCCTTATGACAGGCCAAAACCACAGACCTGGAGCTCTGACTCAAAAAGTGTGAGTGTTTTGGTGAACAGCAGAGTTGTTAATCTCTGGTTTTACATGTAGACATTTAATGTTGCAACCCACATGTTTTTCCAAGATCAGTTTCAGAAAGAAGAGCTGTTCTAGCCAATCCAGTTTCTTTCTTTGTTTCCTACCATCAGGTTATCACTATCTTTTCTGCCTCAAACTATTATGAAGAGGGGAGCAACCGGGGAGCATACATCAAACTGAATCCTGAACTGATTCCTCGGTTTGTGCAGTACCAAGTCAGCAAGGACACATGCAGGCAGAATCTTCGGGAGAGGTAAAGCTGCATGTCATATGCAGTGAGCAGGTATGCACCACTTATCATGGTGTGAGTACCTGCCACAAACCTATAGCTTGATTGAATAATTGAATAGGCATCTCTTTTCTTTACTTTTCCTTTTTTCTGTTTTTCAATTTAAAAATTAATATGGTTCACAAAATGTGTTCTAAGTGCTCTTAGTTTCCTAAGAACTCCCAAAGGTAATTAGATCCATTAAGAGGTTAAAACAGACAATTGTCAGGGACTCGTAAAAAGCCTGCATCTGTCTGTCAGGTCTGCTTTAAGGCTGCAGCGTTAATCTGGACAAATCCTGTTATGAATCGAGTCCAAAAAAGTTTATCATGACAGCTTTGCCATGCCTAGCACTGTGGCCAGATTTACTAAAGCAAAGCAGCTTAGAATTACCTGCATAAACTCGATTATCTAATAAATTCAGATTATTCTTATGAGGCTTTGTTTGTTTTGTTAGTTTGGGGGGGATTGCCCCCAATGTTGTCTTTTAGGATGACCCTAAACATACTACATGTTAAAGTATATAAGAATTGGATAATGAATGTTGAAAAGCATAAAATGCTAGAGGATTTAAATCATTTAATGATCTGCTCTGCAATTTTTTTCCTCTTAGGGTGGGTACAATCGAGTCATCTGCCTTAAAGTCCTTACGAGAGAAGATTTATGCTCACAGGTCTGAACTTACTAGCGCTTTTGCACAGTATGACCGCAACGGCACAGGTAACACGGCCTCTCAGTCCAGTTGCCACTGTGAGGAAAGCAGCTCCCATGTGTGTTTGGGGGTAGAGGGGACAAACCCCATGGAGAGGGGTCCTGCCTGCCAGTGTTGAGGCTGGAGGGCAGCAGAGGCTGGTTGATCTTATGTTCTTCCTGACCACAGAGGAGGAGAGGTGTTAGCAAGTGCTTAGCCCCAGAAAACAACTTGAGGGGATGAAGCTTTAAGTAGGAAAAACTGGAGCACATGGGAAATATGAAAATGGTGTTTGTTGTTGGGCAGAGAGTTTGGGCAGGCAAATCCAGCTCCAGAAGCTCAAACATCACCACTTTCACTTAGGACTGTCTTCAGGCAACTGGGGTGTCAGGTGAGGGGGAACTGCTCGCCTCCTGACTCTGGGAAATACCTGAGCAAAGTCAAGTGGCTATGCCACTTGCACACACACATGCTCACCCATCAGCTGAAGAAAAATCAGTAGTAAATTGATACATAAACCTTTTAGATAGGAGCAAGGATTTAACAATTTCTAGCACAAATACAATTTTTCCTTATGATAGCGTCTCACTTGAGTGGGTTGTCATCTGTGCCCTTAAAAGGGCAATCAATAATGTGATGGTTCTGTTTCTTTGGCCACAGAACAACTGCTTAACTTACTTGTCTTGTTGGGTTTTTCAGCCATGTATGTCTCTCTAGTTGCAGCTCAGCTCAAATCTGTAATACTCTTCATGGCATAATCTGGTTTTCTCAAAAGGTATTAAAACAGGCTGAACATCATAAGAGCATTGCAAAGTTGTTTATGTTGGAAGGGACCTATGGAAATACCTACTTCAACCCTGCTGCTCATTGTTATGACGATTTTTATCCCAGGGTTAGGAGAAAATGTTTATGCATTGCAACTGTTCTTAAATCAGCAAAAGGCATGCTGGTGACTGATAAGTGCTGTGTCACGTACCACTTCTAATCGTGAACTGACCCCTTCTGGCAGGCAGGATTTCTGTCAATGACTGGGCTGCAGCGATGGAGTCCATCCTACAGCTGGAACTGCCCTGGAGGATGCTGCGGTCTCAGTTAGCACAGATGAACCCAGATGGAGACGTTGACTACATGTCATGTTTTTATGATTTGAAAATAGGTCAACCTATAAAAGAGGTAAGGACAAAAACGCCTCCCTGCAAGTCTTGGAGGAACAGCTTTTGGTGCAACTCAAGGCACAAGACAGTGGTTTGGCCAATCAGGTAGACATCTACAGCTGAACTAGTTGCTGAGCTTCCTTTTATAGCCACTGGAGGAAAATGAACACTGCTAGGGTACGAATCATCATTCCCTGCTAAGGTAGATGCTTAAAATAGGTTGGATGAATCACATGCTAGAATTGCTTCTTGCTTTCCATTGACTCTCAAGGGCATTCGGATAACGTAGCTGAGGAGATGCGACAAATCTTACCCAGAGCACTCAACTCTCTCGGCGATGAGCTTCTCAAATGTGCTCCAGAGCCAGTTCAGGCACCTGTGGGAGGGAGTCACATGTGTAGATGGCCTTTTAGATGTTTAATGGTGGCTGAGGTCTTTTCTACAGTCCTGTTGTTTCTGGGTGGCTGTGTAGGGCTTTGGTACTTGGCCATCACTATCATTTTTCTAAAGAGCAGTGAAAGCCTTGTATTTGAGTGTATTGCATGCAGCCTATTCCCTAGATTATCCATATTTCCACAAATAATTACTGAAGGTAGGAGGTGTGAAGGGCTCCTTCCTCCCTTGCCCTGCCATCTGAAAGTGACAGGTTTTAGCAGATTATTCCTCAGGGCAAGAACAAAGTATCATTGCAGGGACCTCAAGCATAAGGAATTTTTTTAAAAAAACATTTAACAAGTTAAACTGGGAAAGTAGATTTGGATAGTGCATATTCTGTTAGGCTAACTCAAACCAAGGTCTGAATGGCTTTCTGTATGCAATTTCAAAACCAGGCTCAGCCAGCTTTGGTGGAAACACTGTGCAGGTACAGAAAGGATCTGGAGATCATCTTTAACATCATTGACAAAGATCACTCAGGTAAGTCTAGGTAACTTCACTGGGAAGCCTCGACCAGTTCTTTTTCCTCACTGTGTTTCCTCCTTAAGGCTACTAAATATAGAGGAACCAGAGGTGATGTCATTTTTCCAGTTTAGGGAAGATAAATTTAAGCAGTCAGGCTGTCACCATATAAGGAACAGTGCACAGAGCCTAAATTGAGAAAAAAATTCTCACATATCCCCTCTCCAGCACTGGCTTCACTCTTCTGGGGGCTTTTTCTCCCCTCTGCTCTCGGTATTTACTGTTTCCTCAATGCTGCTGTTGAAAGCATTAGGTCATTACATGAAGTCAAAGTGCACTCCAGACACAAGATTTACCTTGCAGTGAAGGAGTGTGCATGTGTGCATGCGTGTGTGCAGGAAGGGGAGACAGCACTGGGAAAAGCAACCTGCTCTCTGTCTCATTTAGGTCTGATTTCTCTTGAGGAGTTCAGCCAGACATGGAAACTCTTCACTTCTCACCTGGGCATTGATGTATGTGATAAATCCCTTGACAAGTTAGTCCTCAGCATAGACTACAACAAAGACGGCCACATCGACTTCAATGAATTTTTAGAGGCCTTTCATGTGGTTCACAGACTAGAGAAAAAGGCAAACTCCTGAAAAGCCAGAACTTTTTGTGAGCTGTCCTGGATGCTCCTCACCCTCCTGTCACTAGTCACAGAGAGTCTGGGAAACCAGTTTCCAAACTGGTGAACAATAAACGTGCTGCTCAATATGGCAAGCATCACTGTCACCATGTAAGCCTTTGTTGAGTCCCTTCTAGATGATATATATCTACCAGTAATAAGACAGAAGAGACAAAATCCCACTGCTTACTACACTAATATTACTGTGTCACTGCCACATCAGTACCTTACAATTAATGCTCCCGCTTGGTGGCATCTTCCCCCCATCAGTCTGATTTCTGAACACAGCCAAGGGTTGCACCTACAACCCTTTGGGAAGAGAAACTTTGGTATTTCTTTCATCAGACCTTGGAGACAGCTGAGGAACATCATTGATGACCCCAAGGAACATATCAGACCCTCCCTGGCCATATAACGGGCATGACAGAGGCCTTCTGTGGACTGCCAATACAGGGGAAGAAAACAGGGAAGAACCACCATCTAGTTAAAATAGGTAGTTCTGCATTTAATCTTGCTCTTCGCATGATGCAGTGGAATTAAGACATTCCAGGTCACTACCCACCCTACTTGAAGTTTACAGACACAACTTAAAGGACCTTAGCTGAAAGGTGTTTACACTTGCATTAGCTTTCCTCTTGCCATGGGTTAGTTTTCCCCTACATATGTTGGAGTCTGGAGCTAAGGAACAATCGTAACTCGTCACCTTAATGAAAGCTAAATCCATAGCATGTTACTGTAACATATGATAGATCACAAAATAAAGCTTTAGCTTTCACAAGCACATCTAAGTGTGGTGTCTCGCTCTTTGTATCTTGGTATCAACACCAAGCAGAGTACAACATGCTTTTCCTGAAGATGAACTGAATTTCTTTAAAACAAAAGGATGAGTAAAACCACAGAAGTAAACCAACTTTGATACTACCCAACCTAAATATTCTTGCATATAATTAACCACAAATTCTTTACTCTAAGGTAAACTAAGAAATAACTGAAACTGAATTTTTGGAACACAGCAAGATGGAAGAGCCCAGTGCCCTCGGCCTCCCCCTAGACTGGAAGTGAATATTCCCAGCCCTGCACACACCACCCTGTCAGCTCCCATGGAGGACTGCAGAGCTCCAGAGCCAACTCTCCTGCACACTGCACTCTGAAAGCGACACACTGATGTGAAGTGCAGCGCAGGCAGGGCATGACCTTCTGAAAGCAGCATTGCCTTATTCAGCCTTAACAAATAAGATATGTGTAAAGTGCTTTTCGGGTAGGAAAAAGTTCCAGCCTAGCCTGTCTTGAAATTTTAATAGAGGAAGATAAGCCAAGTAGTGGCTCAGTTTTATTTAATAACAGTGCTGAAAGTAAAAAAAAAACAAACCCCCAAACCTCCTTCTCCAGTTACAAGCACAGAACGTAATGGCAGCCCAAGCTTTTAAAGTACTGCTGTCTTTCTTAAATCTCATTTTCTACAATTAAATACAAAATAGTTTTCCAGGAGTATTTTCCATCTATCTTGACAGATGAATGAATAAACATGCATGCACTGCTAATATTGAATCTATGCAATGTGAGGATCGCTCCCACCTTATTCCAGTGGCATGACAAAAAAAGCTCTACCTAAGATGGACACACACCCAACACTTCTCACCACTGGTTCCCTTGCTGTGGGTGCAAAGCAACAAGGTGGAATGGGACAGCGCAACTCTGGAGTCCTCCTTAGCCACCCCCCAGAAGAGGACAAAGCCAGGGTGTGCGACAAGAGGCAGGAGCTCAGAAACACAGCTGGCAGCCTCCAGCTTAGATGTCCCCCTATAATGGCCTGCTCCTGAAGCTACCCTAGGAGAAAGTTGAAGGATGCCTGCCTTGAGGGATGACTTCATGAGAGGGGATGTAGAGGTGAGGTCACAGCACAGTGCTGCACTTGGCAGGCAGTAAGAAGAGGCTCTCCAGGATGCAGTACTGAAGTATGAGAGGAGCTGAGTCACAGAGCCAAAAAAGGAAGAACCCTGCCCTGTCAGCTCCTCCCTGTCACCAGCCCCCTGATCCCTAACAGAAGAAGGGGGGGGTGGCTGGGGGAGTAACTGTGAAACATCTAACGGCAGGAATGAAAACCACTTGAGACCAAAATTGGGAGTGGGAGAGAGCCTGGCCACTTGCACTTAAATCCAAACTCTTCCAGTTGAAGCTCTTCTTCCATAGCCCCCCACCCCCAGTCTTCTTTTTTTATCCCACAATTTTATGCAGCAGCTACTCTAGTGTGACAACTGTGAGTGGCCCTTTGAGCAGGATCTGAACCAACCTGCAGCTGAGTGCCCAAACTCTTGCCCTACAGGTACAGAAGCCACCCCTGGTGGCATCTCTCCTTCCCCCACTTCCTGGGCAACTCTGCTCCTACCTCCAGACCACACCAGAACATACCCAATGTTGGACCTGGACTGACCCAGGCTCTCACTTCACTCAATCCACTGGGTGCTGCTAGTAGGTGACAGAGGGGGTGCAGCCCAGGATTTTCGCTACCCACCACAGAGAGCGACTGCCCCTTTGCAGACCTGCTGGGAACTGTGCAGCTCACCTTCGCCTCCCAGCAACGAGCAGGGCTCTTCCCCTGAGGTAGGAGATCACAATTAGCAGGACAGAGGCCAGGCAGACTTCGTACCTCAACCATTAATTTTTCACATTTACTTGGAGGAACAGCCACCAAGGGAGACGGCTGCTGCTTTTGATCTGTGCAGTTTGACAAACTTGTGTCCTTCGCAGAGCAGCAGGGAGAAAGAAATAGCCGTGAGGCTGTGAGCAGGGAGGGCACTGGCTGGGAGAAGCTGGCCTGGGGCCAGCATGTGGTATGTGCTCCGAGCTGGACACAGCCGGTAACGCTGCCCAGAGTTCCCTACCAGCCCCGTTTGTTTGCAGTCACCTCTGGCTGCCCCCAGAGCTGTGCAGGTCCTTCTGTCCCCATGGCTGCAAACTGCTGAGGGCAGCAGTGCCCATCAGCCTGGAAAGACCAGGTCTCAAGCGGGTCTATTTTAATTCAGCCCTTGTTTCTGCAGCACAGGATGTGTCTGTTCACCTTTGCCTTTCCTTCCATAAAGGAGCTTCCAGGGACTTGAAAATGTCTGTGTCATCCTCTGCTGGCTCCCCAGGGAAGCCTGACAGCCAAGTCCAGCCTCTGCCAATTAGCTCAGCTCTGCACTAACAGTGAAGTTATCACATATTTTAACTGGGAGCACACTCTCACCACACACACCAATCCTCAGCAAAGCAGGGGGTCTCTGTAAAACCTTACTTGCTTAATTAGGTTTGCGCTAAATCATGACTCTCCGATTGGTATGAGCAGTAACACAGCAGCAAGTTGCAACTGTGCCTGACCTGGAGGTATTAAGTTTCTCTTCCTTCTTGAATTCAGCATCCCAACCTTCATCACCAGCTACCTAAACTCTTCAAACTGGCACATAAATACATCCAAAACCTAGGTCATACTATGAACTTCAAATTAAAGATACCAATGGTACTCCCATTAAAAAAATTATTGTTAAGGGAAGTCCAGGTATGTTTGGCCATAAGGCTCGACTCTTTAGACTTCAATGCAACTGCATGTAAAGCCAACTACATCATCCCTCTTGTTTCTGAAACCAAAATGACACTGCAAGTAAAAACAATAAATAAATAAAGAGCCTAAGGACAAGTCATCTTGCATCTTGCACAATCTAAGATTCAAGAAGATAAGCAAAAATAACTGCTACTACTGGCTTTTCATATCACATCAGATAGTACAAGAAACCATCACACAGGCTCCTGTGTACTCAACACTTTGCACTGTCATTTCTGTTTGCTTAAACGAGACAAAGGATTTTACTTTCATTTGCTGGGAAACAAGCTGAGTGATCTCTCACAATATATCTGAAAAGAAAAAAAAGCTGCAAGAGACAAAACCCTGCAAAAGAGGCATGATGCCAATAAAATGACTTCCACAGCCAAGCACTAACTGTACCTGACCCTGAACAGGAGCTCCTCAACAGGCTGTTTTCATGGTGGTTAACATGGTGGTGCCCCTCTTAAGAGCATCCAGTCCAAAGGCCTTGGTTTGCCCAACTCTTCTGGTCTCTGCAAAAACATGAAACCACCTCCTAAGACCTCCCACACCTCTGCTGTTCTGAGCCAGTGTCCAGACATTGTTACAGCAACAGCAATGCTGTAGAGGGACAGCAGGCAGGGTGGCATGGCCATCAGGAGCTTTGCCTCCCCAGGGCCACAAACCTTGCTGTCAAAAGCACCAGGTACTATTGTTACAAAAAAAAAAAAAAAGTGTTCAAATCCTATATAAATGGCATAGTTATGTTTTGTCAAGAGTGGAGGGGGGGGGTCCTCACAGAAATATGCTTATCAGCACAAAAAAAATACTTAATTTTTAGAGGCTGAATCTGCTCTTTTCCCCTCTACCTGCCAGGACAGACTCTCTCTGATGCCCTCTGCTCACAAAGCGTCAGTGCTGACACCTCCACACTGCTGAGGCCGGGCAGGCTGAAGCTATAGCCACTTTCCTAAGCTGTCAGCCAGACGCATGCTGGCTGGTGGCAAAATCAGCAGCACTGGCACCAGGAAAATCACAGCTGATGCCTGGGGTAAAGCAGGATTTTCCCCTCCAGAGGCAACCTACCTCTGTGGTCAGTTTAAATGGCTATGGAGCCATTTTGCAGTAGGACACACCTTTCTCCTTGCAGCAGCTCCAAGCAGCCACAGAAACTGCTTTCCGGTCAACAGATTCAAAGCACAGGCACTAACCTCGGAGCTGTCTGAAGGGAGACTTCCCGGGAGGCCATCCTAACTACATGTGACAAGTGTGACTTCAAACTAAAACAGAAAAAAAAAAAAGAAAAAACAAAAGAAAAACATCAAAGCCTTCCATAAAGTCACACTGCGACGGAAGGGCGGCAATTATGCCATCCTTAACTCTGAGGCTATTTGCAAGGGAAAGGATCAGGAGACTTGGAAAGGGTGCTGGAGTGGAAGAGGTTTATCTCGCTTCATTCAGAGGAAAAGATTACAGGCATAAAACTGTCTGTCACCTTGGAGAAGCTGGAGTCTTGAGATTCTGCCTCCAAAGCCTTGGGGATGTAGGGAAGGAAGCTATTTTGTGCAGATTAAAGACAGCTGCAGCTTCCTGCGAGAGGGTATCCTCTCAAATTAGCGGATATTGTCAGACATCTGTCTCTACCGGCGTTAGCCCGGCGCCGACTAGGTGCAAATGAGATGAGAACCTGGATAAGCATGTATTAGAAATATCACCTGGTTATTTCAAGCTATTCCTATCCCTCCAATTTACATTTCCCTGGATGTTTCACACTGTGCACTACTGATTCACAATGATGTACATCTACACATAGCAGGAGAAAAATTAATGAATTCCATCCCTTCCCTTATTTGGGAGACTTTATGCCTGAGATAGAGCTCCCTCAGTTTATTATGCCTTTTGATCTCCACAGAGTAATTGGTCTTCCCCTTGGCAGAACTGTACAATTCTTGCTAATTTAATATGAATTACATTTATGCACTTTGGGCAGAATAAGCCTTATTATTTGTTATTTCTCACACTCGATCTTAAAACCAGGCTGGATTCCCCCTACCCATCCCCCGTGGGTAGGCATGCAGGTAGTGTGACGACCAGCAACCTGCTGAGGTAGTGCACCGCACACATACATGCACCAGCTAAACAAGAGGTTTGTGACAGGGAAACGGGGAGGAAGAGCTTCTGAGCCTTCTTCCTCCGCCACATCAGGCATCACTTATTGCATCGCGCAGCCCGTGCTAGGCAGGAAATCATGTAAATAAATAATGATGGCTTTTGTTAGGTACGTCATGGTGCCATAAGCCCCGCTCGGAGCGCTGTCATAAAAAAAGTGACAAATTCCTGTGGCTGCGTCTTTCTCCAAGATACTACCAGTAGCTCCGAATGATTTCTGTAAAGACACAAGCAAAGAAGTAGGGAAAGTTATTTATTGGTAAAAACCCACCACATAACGATTTTGTATTTCTGCTGAACTCTGAAAGCAATTCTCCCCTCATGAAAGCAATTCTCCCTTCCCTCATGAAAAAACCTTAATCAGGATTATTAAAGGATCCATGTGGCTTCCTTGGATCAGCTAAGTAAATGAGGAATACATAACTTCATAGATTTTTTTTTCCTTTGTGGGAAGGCGAGGGCGGTTGGTGGGATTACTCAAATATTGGTAATTCTAAAGCCTTGGTAAAGGAAAACTTCAGTATCTTCCCCCTCACTTCAGAGCTTGTTGGCCATTACAATTTTATTCCCTTTACATCTCCCACAATTCTTAAATTAGTTTTCCAAAAGACACTTAAGTGATTTGGTCTGTCTTTCTAGGGGAAACGGTAAGGATAAGATCAAGCTCATCACACATTAAAAAAGGAGCAGGGGACCACTTTTAGAGGTGGAGGCTTCCCACCACTGACTGCCCTTTGAACTCACCAGCTCCTGCAGAAACAGGTCATTGGCCATGTGCACGATTCGATCCACGTGGATGATGCCCCCAATGCTGTTCACCTCGATGTCAGAGAGGAATGTGAGAACAAGAATAGCTTCCACCAAGAGCTGCCTGTACTCAGGCTGGGGCACGTGGTTCAGCACCGACTCCACGTGCACAGCAAACTTGATTTCACATGGGGTCATCTGGCAAGTTTGAGGAGAAACAAAAAGAAAAACTGACAAATCCAAAAGGCTAATTTAATTCCCCACATCCCGCAAGCGCTTCAACGTATGCTCCTCTCTGCACACTTGTGTCGGCTGACTTGAAGCAAACACAATGTTTTTGTGGCTTCAGCACCTACAGAAACCTTTTGTACTGCTAGGCCCCGATCCTGCAAACAGTTTTGCAACTTCCAGAAGACTGCTTCAGCCCTGCAACCCATCACACACAAGTTCTGGCTACATACAGGATTGCTGGGGCTTAGCTGGCAAATTAACTCTTTTCTCCTCGTGCTGCAATCTCATGCACTCCGCCTTTTATGTATCTTTCTGGCATCACAAAAAATGACTGTCGAGTCTCAAAAGTAACGACCTGCTTAGAGTGAATGCTTTCCCACACAGAGACACGGATACACTGTTTGTAGAGCAGCCCAGTTTGTGCTGGCCCAGCTCTAGTGATGTTATGTGAAAGGCTGCTGCTGCCTTAGAAGGTTTGTGCTTATTTCATTCGACTCCTTTAAACAGCAAAATTAGATACTGTCTAGGTCTGACAGGCTAAAAATATAAGCCTATTTATCTACACAATAGGAATAAATAAAGCTCTCCACTCTGAAAAGAAAAGTTTAAATGTGGCAGAAAATCCCAGCTCCTCTCTTCAGCTGTTACCACCATCCCTCAGAAAAGAAGGGAGCCAGAGACAAAGCTGAAGGAAGCAGACAGGAAAACACTCTCAGGCACACAAGCACCTCTCTTGCGCTGATGGGATTCCTGTTCACAGGAGTTTGTTTTATAGATGTAAATTCAAAACTTGCCAGAGTGCCTAAAGACAGAGAGACAATCCAACTAAGGAAAAAAAAAAAATGTAAGGAAAGCTTATGGATTTAAAGAGTCAAAGCTCTGGCTAGAAACAATCATGCTTAATTGGTATTTACTTTTGAGACTGTGATGCCAAAATACACTGGCTGCTGCTGCAGCATATTAAAAATAAAAACAGGTGGCAAGCAAGGGGTCTGCTTCATTCCAACAAGACTACGCTTTCTCCTCACCCTGCCCAAAGCACAGCCATCAGCCACCCTTTTCAAGCACTGCTCTGTGGGTGCACGGGGTCAGCGGAGGTGTGCAGAGGGCAGGCCCTCTGCCACAAACACCCTCTTGGGTCTGCCTGACAGGAACTCATCTTCACAGCCCCAGGGAAGCTGGCAGAGGTGCTGGGGGAAGGTCCAGATCTTTTAACCCTCTTAAACTTAAGGATCTGCAACAGCAGCCCCCCTGCATCTCACACTGTCAAGCCAAACATTCAGTCATGGGGCTAGAAAATTGTTGGCATTTTACTGTACCTCTCTGGTGGTTGAAGAAGGAAGGACGTACCCATCAATGGACAGGCCATGGCACTGAAACAACAACATTTTGACAATGAACAGAAATTATAGTTCTTGCAAGTCAATCTGAGGGTTCCCTGTTCTAAGCCCACTTCTTTGCCTGTTCAGTATGTAACAACTTTCAGTTTTAAAAAAAGAAAACAACCAAAAACCCCAAACAAAACCTGTTAAAAATATTTTCACCTTTTCTGAAGAAGTTATTATGTAACCTGGCAAACGTTAGAAATAGCCTGACATGACAGGTAGAGAGCGTGCTGTGTTCCAGTCCAGCTACTGAAAGGGAGGAAAGTACTTATAGAGCCACTACAGTGAGAGGCACACAAAGGAGGAAAACAAATCAAGGAGAATGGTCTGTGGGAAAGGATGTAGAAATAAAAGGTAATGCAAAAGCACAGCAACAGGCCATGGAAGTGAGAACCTGTATTTGTCATTTTTGCTAAAACATTTAGTTAAGTGTTTCAGATCCAGGGCACCACAACTCAAGGATGTCAACACATTATGGTGCTCGGACACAGGCCACCAACAGTGGGAGAAAGGTGGTGTTAGAAATACCAAGTGGTATACAAGAAAATAGAGTAAAACCTACATGGTGAGAAAGCAGGCTAAGGAATGACACATCTGGGTGCCCAAGGTATAAAAACACACAAAGAAGTAGAGACCTTTTATGAATAGTCCTAAGAGTTTAAGAATGAAATACTGAAGACAACTTAAATGAGCACAACTGATTTTAACAGCCAGAAAAACATTCCAGTACTCCCAGCTATTCCATTAGGCCAGGACAGAAATGATGCTCACTCTACTGAAAGATCCCATTACTAAATAGTCAAGAGATCATATATGACTCGTCTTGGCTGACATCAACACTAACAGCTTCAGCATAAGTGATTTTAGAAGGAAAACCAGAATCAACCAAAGCCAGTGATGCACATTTTTCCCAACTGTTAAGGCATGAACAGCTCGGTGCCGCAAGGCACGGAATGCTGGCTTTCATCCAGCAAAGCAGAAGAACAGGTGCATAATCACTTTGAAGTGAGTAAAAATTCATAACACGCCTCTCCTCCTTCCTGGAGAGCTAGCTTCAACACATTTCCGTACCTCTGATCTCCAAGGTGCTGGCAAGGACTTACTTTTCATTTAAAAACAAAAAGTTGTGAATGCCGTACAGTTCAGAAGAGCCAGCAAGAGATCTCAAGACATTTTGGAAGAGTCAATGCAGTTTCCTACTCCATTCCTTGTGGCCCTTCTGAACTGGAGGACATGACCTGCCCTGCACAGTGGTGCCTCTCAGCAGCACTGGCCACAACTTGCATTAGGCCACAGGCGATGTGAAACAACCAGCGGTGGAACAGAATCATTCAGTCAAAATTTAGCATTGGTTGTTTCAGCAAAAAATACACTTTCAAACAAACGTGAACTTTCATGTTCCAAAGACACACTCCTACTAATGACTCCAGTTTCCATCAACTTCCATTTGAAGACCAACTTCAACTGTAGTGATAAGACAAGGGGTAATGGGTTCAAACTGGAAGAGGGTAGATTTAGATTGGAAATTAGGAGGAAATTCTTCACTCTGAGGGTGGTGAGACACTAGAACAGGTTGCCCAGGGGGGTTGTGGATGCTCCATCCCTGGAGGTGTTCAAGGCCAGGCTGGATAGGGCCTTGAGCAACCTGGTCTAGTGGGAGGTGTCCCTGCCATGGCCAGGGGGTTGGGACTAGATGATCTTTGAGGTCCCTGCCAACCCAAACCATTGTATGATTCTATAAACTCCTGACAACATGCCACCTCTGGACTGCCACCTCCCCAATTTACCATTCAGCTTGCTTGCTTCCTGCCCTCCACACCTGTCAACTTACCTTCTGAAGGATTTTCCACACTTTCTCATAAAAGCCAACAGGAACTCTGTTAATAGCACCATCAAGCCTCCTTCTGCGCAGCCACTGCCCTTTTCGATCACCCCAGCTTGTGTCTCCACTGGAGCCCACAGGAGAAGTACTAGTGGGAGATGATGGAGTACTGCCCTTCTGTGAGAAACGTTAAAGCCTTGGTTAGTTGCTTTCTACCACCCCAAGTGTTACTCCTGGTGAATACATCATTCTGCTGCAATGCTACCTCAGAATCACAGAAAAAATACAGGCCATGATGTCATACAAGATGACAGAGCAGGACCTTTCTCTCCCCTTCATAGGTTCTAATACTTCAATCATTTCTCAACAAAACAGACAAGAGTTTAAACAATTACTTTCCATCTTAACAGCAAAAGCTTAAGAAGAGCTAGAGTTCTCTGCCTTGAAAGAAGATGATGGCCCGAGGAGATACTCATACACTCACTGTCTCAGCAACCTGAAGCTATTCTGGGTTCATCACCATCCAGGGACCACCAGTGTTTATCAATGCTACGTTACTTTTAAACACTGATGACACCCATAACATAATCCACCATCAAGTAGCTAAATCTGCTCTAGTGGGCTGCAACTGCTTAAGCTTCAGAAGAACTAAGTGGATCTAAACGAGCGACTCAATTTCTGTTACAAGATTAGTAATGAGAATTGGTTCCCAATGAAGATGGACAAGACAAAAAGGTAGGGTTTGAAAACCAGTTTTCCACAGGAGTCATAGGAGGTGCCTAAAGCTAAGAACACACACACAGGGTGAAGAGCAGCTGCAGACGGTGTTTTACCGTGGAAGTGAACATGCTGCTGGACATGGAGTGGCCCTCATGAAAGAACTACAAAACAAAAATAGACACCAACACATCAGACAGACAGCCATGACAGAACAGGACACAAACAAGGTTAAGTAACCCATCCATGCAAAGACAAAAAACATGGGATAAGCTCAGGTGCTCAGGGGAAAACTGCAACAGCCCCTGCCTTCCTGCAGCGTTGCACTTCAGCTGGCCTCAGGGCAGCTTCTGCCAACTCCCAGGGTCACCATGAGGCAGACCCTGCTGTGCCAGGAGCCTGCGTGGCAGCCACAAGCTGCCCACACTATTCACCAAGCTCCAAGCATGGCCAACACAAACCACCACGGTCTGAGATGTGTGCAAAAGTTTCCCTGTGACTCAGGGCTGGGAAAAAACCCCAAGCTCCCCACTCCCATTCCTCATTTGTTGCAATGTCAGCAGCTTCCCTTCGCAGGTGAAGGACTTCTTACTGCAGAAAGTTTGTGGGCTGTCAACTGGGTGGGCAGAGCTACATGAACAGCTGCAAGGCAAGATTTTTGCTGGAATGTGGATGCAGCACCTCAGACTTGGAGCAATTCTCTGTAACTGTCCATCCCAAGCCATTCTTGCTAATTGTTAATGGTTCAGACCCAGACAAAGGGGAGAGCTGCAGTCACTGGACACCTAAGTTATGGCACAAAGAGATGTTAACAGAAGTACTTGAAATGGTCCTTGTAACACAAAGTTAGTTCCCTCCCTATGCCAAAATGACACTGAATTAGTATCTAGTGAATTATTCAGAGAATGCAGTGAGATGTGGCAGGAAGCAGTATGAATGCCAAGGTGGGGGGGACACAAAAAAATAAAACCAGCCAGCTCCTCCTCTGTACAAAATGCCATGTTTCCATTTAATGCAAAAGCAATGCAGGAAATACATTTCCAACCTCAACAAAAGTGCAGGTGCTTCAGTTCAGGCCCACCTCTGTATTCAAAACAAAATAATGCTGCCACCTAGTGCCTAGTCCTGCTTCCTTCCTGAAAGACTCTGAAGTGAGATACCTACCCTAGACTGCAAGCCCTATTCAGACTGAACCCCCAAAGTCACTTCAGGGCCATGGAAAGCGTCAGGCAGCACCTCCACAGCCACAGCTGTACCATGAGGCTTGGCCACTAGGATGCTCAGGCAGCGGCACTGCTTGAACACAACAACCAGGTCCCATGAGACAGACACTTTGTGTTTCACAGGTGCCTTTGCTTCCCTGCCCAATCGTGTCCTGTGAAGAATCAAAACTGATCTTCATTGTCACCATCAAACGCTCCATGTCAAGGCCATGCAGAAATGCCACTCCCTTCTGGAGGCTTATTGAGCAAATCTGTTTCACACAAAGGAAAACATCAAATTCTTCCTTAGAAACTTACAGAAATGGCCCCAGATTAAATGAACAGGCTTGCTTGTTAAAAGGGTCTTAAAAAAAAAAATCTGTTTTCTAATACAGAATCCTAGAATGGTTTGCACTGGAAGGGACCTTTAAAGGTCACCTAGTCCGGGCCATTGGCAGGGACATCCTTCACTAGATTAGGTTGCCCAAAGCCCCGTCCAACCTGACAGGGTTGTATTTTCTGTGATATCTCTCCATATACTCAGTTGCTGTGTAAAGTACTGAACTTAAATATATGTATTTTAGCAGTAATCATCCCCTATTAATGAATAAACAAAAGAGGAAGAAAACAAACCAAGATATCTATTCCAAATGCACCTTTTCCAAAAGGCACGTGGACCACTTTAGCGACTTGGGCAGAGTACAAGTATGAGCACTGTTTGCATGAAAGCTTCACTTTGTACGTCTGAGTTTTCCTTAGCCAAAGATGATAAAAGAGCTGTTTTAAAGTTGATGCCATGAATGCATTAGAGTTTGTCCAAGTTCTTCCATATTCAGTATGTGAAACAAGAACAAAAAGGGAAGCACATTTTTTGAGGAAACATCACCTTACTGCCTTCTATTTAGTTATCAGCTCTAAATCAAAGGTTCTTTGGAAACCTCTGTCATTTACTAAGAATAAAACCTAACATAACACAGTTCCAGAACAGCTGCCTTTTCTGATGAGCATTGACAGAAACCCCTCACCTGCTTCATCTCACTCTTCAATTTAGTAATACCACTTCTTTCTGTTTTGGTTGCTCCAGAATGCCCCATTTCATGAATAGAAATCGCAGGGCTAGAGGAAGAGGAATCTACATGTCGCACTGCAAGAAGCAAATGGATAGTTTTAAAATTCTAGGAGTAGAAAAATAAATGAAATTGTATCTAGAAGTTAAACACATGTACTTCCTGAAGTGTACAATGCTTTTGGTGACAGTATCCTTTCAAATCACGTCAACAGTTCAAATCTGACTGCACCAAGTAAGGGACCTGATCCATACTTGGGTATTGGGGCCTGACTTTCAAAACACTGAACAACTGTAGCTTTAAAAGACATCAGAATTGCAACGAGTCTGCGAGGGTCTAAGAATGAACCCAGGAGACAGTTGACATGCCAATCAGGAATATCTGGGCATCACCTGGGCAGGTTAGATATGACCTTTATATGGTTTCCATTCTAGTCACATGAAATTTCTTCATTTTAAAAGTTTGCCTTCATATCACTGAAAACTTGATACAATCTTATTTCAGCACAGGACAGCTTCCATTACATTTGTTTTGTTTATTCCATGGCAGACATACATATGTACTGGCCACCCATGATTTATACATTACCTATACCTCTATTTTATATGTGGAGAAAGTTAAGTCCTACTTATAAGACTATCCAACTTTAAATATAACATTTTCACTTAACATATACAAGTACCCAAGTGGACAACTTACAGCTTCTCTCCACTCCAAATTCTTTTCCACTGAGAATATGGTGTAGGAGATTCTTCATATCAAAGGGGCTTAGATTCATCAAACTCTCTGAAGCTTCTTCACCTAGTTAAAAAAAGGAAAAAAAAAAAAGACAAACATCACTATAGGTGGCTTTATAGCTTGTTTTCCTAAGTAAACTGCTGATGAATGAAGTTCAGACACATTTACCTTTGCAACTAACGCTTCCTTTAAAAAAATTAATATATAGTCACATTTCAAAGCAAACACATTTCAGAACTAAACAACAAACACTACATGGAAATAACACTATTTGCATCAGGGAATAATATCATGCTGCAGCTTGTGTGAAATCTCACTGAAGCTGAGGATGAGAAAGTGGTTGCTTCTTTGTAGAGCAAGATCACCTGGAAAGGTCTTAGAGCCATCTCTCAAAAGCAGATGACATGTAGGTCTAAATTATAGAGCCAGAGTTATTCCATAAAGAAATGCATGCATGTGGAAGGCTTCAGTTTGATCTGATTAAGGGACTGTGCTTGTAAGTGAGCGAGAGAAGCAACACACACACACACACATGTGTGCACAACCCCGTCTCCCATGGGGGAACATGGGAAAGGCAGCAATGATGCTGAGGGCAGCACACAAAGCAGCTGGGGTCTAAGGCTAAGGAATAACAGAAGGGACACCAGGAAAGAGGCTTTGCACTGTAAACAGAACAGCTTCAGCTACTCAGCTACAAGTTTGGAGGAAACAGGGTTTCCTGTACACACTTCATACAGGAACAGAATTATCCCAGAAAATTACTTGGCTCTTTTTGTCAACTCCTCCTAAGGGGGAAAACTGCTACCTGCCAGTGGCAGCTACCTGCTCAAGTTAGAGACCTGCAGTGTCCAAAGTAGGCTCCATCTAAGCAAGTACCAGGGACCCTCTTGTCAGTCCATGAAGAAGAAAGCCAGGGAGACCAGAAAATAGGCTTCTACAAAGTTATCCACCTCTAGGGTGTGCTACGGCATTAGAAATGGTAACATGAGCTGAGCCACAAAAATATGGCCCAGATCATGCTCCTAAGGGTCAGCATTTGACTATATATTTGTCATGTTAACTTTATTACTCCTCTTGAGTGCTCCTTCTTAGACTTCTGTCCCCTTTTAATGGGGAAAATTATTCAGTGATTTTTCAGATCTCTCTTCAGTCATGATTTCTTTCTAATTTCACTTTTCAAATTGAGTTTTAAAATATTTTCGCCTTGTACCACTTGTTACTCACTTCTTGGGTTTTTGTAGGGCATATGCAACATCTTGGGGGCCTGTAAGAGTTTTTGTTTTACCGCCTCCTGGCAAATAACATATCACTAGCTGAAATCTAAGCAGCAAATATCTTTCAGGTAAGCACATTCAAAAGGAGAAGACTTACACAAAGGAAGGAGATCAGAAGTTACTTTGAATAAAAACTACCAGAAATGTGAATTAAGGCTCAAATATTCAGAAGATACCTTGAGTTGTAATTCTCATTGATATTAGTGGCATTGGGTCCCTAAAAACACACGTGTCATATGATGGTCTGGACCTAAAACATTTACTGAAAGGGACTTAAGTATTTAGTATCCACTTCAGTTTGAATAACTGGGGGATGGAGGGACAGGAATATTTCACTAAGTCAAAACCAGAAGTTATTTTCAAAGTTTGTGATTGTGCATGCTGAGTGAAGAAGTTAGTAAAAGGATTTAACACATATAAATGAAAAATCAACCACTGAAGTGAAGCAGAAATCATGCCCTAAGTACTCTTATGATACAATTGCTCTTACCTGAGCATTTCAGACTTCGAGCCAGCTCAGTGGCCATCACCTGAATTATGAGGCCAATGCGGAGCCTGAGCATCTCCACAAAAAGACTAGGCTGTGACCGGACGTACATCGCCAAGTACATAATTATCTCCTGCAAGGACAAATCCATAGGGGCACCTGTTCAGAGTGGGTCCTCTTGGCTTTCCCAATCACAGAGCAAGTGGGCACAGCTGAAAGAACCCTTTCTACACATGCTGCATACCTGCGTCAGGACTGCAATGCTGATGTCTTGGCCACTGGCTTCATAAATAAGATCTATGAGTTCCTCAGGTGGCAGTGGGCTGCAAGGAGGCAAACCACAGTTAGCAGTGACTCTTGAACAAGCACTGGAACCAAGTCACCCAAAAGCATCCTTGCACCACAAAGGTGCCTACGATGCTGCCTGGGTGGCCACAATTCTTTCTGAAGGGAGAAGTAAGTTTTAAAACTAGCGAAGGGCAGCAGAATTGTACTGGCAGAAAGATGACAGGCGGCTGCTTCTATAAGAGAGACAAAGCTCCAACTTACGCGGTGATGATTTTCTCACGGGGTTCTGGTGGCAGGCCCACTGTAAGTTGCTTGTGGTGCGACAAAAGGTCTGTGCATGCCTATCATAACGGGACAGAAAGCAAGAGACCTTTTTCTGGGTCATGTGGAAGTGATACAGCTTTTAATTACCTAAAATGAAGCATTTCATTAGCAATTTTTAAGTGCCTTTCTATTAATTACCAGACAAGCAGATCCAGCAGAATGGCCATTAACTAGTTGCCAGAGATCCCCTGAGGTCAACACGGCTATGAGAGTCTGCCCACGCTGAAAGCCTGCTTCCCCACACAGTGAAATTAGCAGCATAACGATTAAGGATTCCAGTGGGGCTGGCAAATCAATAAAGGACTTTATCCTACATTATAAGATAAATGTTTGTTCTTTACTTAAGACAAAGAAACATTTTTTGTCAATGAAACTTGGCAGTATTAACTACAAAAAAAAACAACTAAAAAAAGTCCTGCACACTATATAAACAGACACCAAACATATTGTACCACATTCCTGAATTAGGCACCCTGACAAGTTCTGAAATAGGTGCTTCCTCCAGTAACACAGTGTTTACTCTTTTCTACCAACCTCCTTTAAATGAGGGTGTTCACTTTATGCATTTCAGCATCCTGAATCAAAGACCTCACAGAGAGCAATGGTCTTCTGATTTTCAAGAGTCTATTTTCCCTCCCTTACTATGGCACAAAACAGATCTTCTCTACTCTCTTCCTCCCCAAATCTTTGTCGGTGTCATCTCAAATTAACAAGCACAGCTTTCTGTGAGCACATCCAATCTCCTCGTCCATCATGTTTTGAGGATGGAAAAGGTTATGTGCTTAACGAAGTGTCATGCAGGGCAACTGTCACAAATTGCTCCCCACTGATATGACTGTCACTAAAATAGGGCATCCTAGGTGTCAGGAATTAGACAGTCAGGAATTAGAGAAAGAAATATCAAAAATATGCAGGGATAAGTAGGAAATTAAACAAGTACTTTAGAGGAAACATTTTTGTGATGTTCAAAATCAAACCTATACCCTTACAATGGATCTTTCTTGTTACCACATAGTAGTCCCAGACATTTTAATGCCTCTGAACACCCACATCCACACACAAGGGCAGACTGTCTGCCCAGTGGGATGGAAACATTTGCATCATCACTACTACCTTGACATCCTGGTGCTCCTGAAGTGTTCATGCTATCACAACAGCAACAAAAAATTACCAATGACAACTACAGCTTTCAAAGCACATAAATAAGCTTCTCCAATCAAAAGATATTAAATGAATCATTTACAGTGTGACATTCTCAGTCCATCCCAACATTAGCACAGTTTGCAGTACAGATGAAAGGGAAAGATGCCATAGTAAGATTTTAGATCAGAAAAGCAACCGATATTTACTGAAAAATGCTGCACTATGTCTGTTGTGAAGTAAGACCAGAAGAAGGCAAGCACAAGCCCCACCAGCAAACTGGTAGTTTCATCCCTGTTTCCAGGCAGGACACTGAGTCAGAATTACTGATATTTCATACCTCAGCCAGGACTTCCACTCTCTTTTTGAGTATACCAGAAATATAGCGGATTAAGCCCCACTCCTGATTGAGGCCTGCCTTTCTGTAGAGCTCGTTGAGCAGGCTATGGACAGTGACGCCGTACTGCCCATCCAGCTCCGTGTCCCAGTCAGCACCTCTGCCAGAAGAGACACAGAAGGTGTCAGATAAAATGCTACACTGCTCAACCTCACACAACAAGCAGCCTGATTTTGACCGCATCGCTCATTTTGGTGACAGACTTTAAGCAGTATGTGGGCCTTCAACAGACACCAGTTATATGTGGACAAAACCCTCTTGAGACCAGGAACTTTCTTACTAACTTGAGCACTCAGCCATGAGCCTGTGGCTTCAATGCAATCACCCAAAGGATTTCCCATCAGACTTTAAGCTGAGCATGCAGTTTGCTGGAGGAATGCTCCATGTGGTGCTTTTTCAGAGCAGAATTAAGCAATGTTTTCCATACTGCCGAGGAACGCACCCATTTTTCAGATGCCTCACAGGATTCTTTTGCTCTGGCTCTTCCTTAGCCATTAACTAAGATTCCATGTCACTTATGCCATTACTGAAAAAGCAAAGGAGATTTCTGTTCCTCTCTTGGTTTTGAAACTTATTGCATTATTGATAAATTGATAATTTTTTTGAAGTATCACAGAATGACCTTCCAGAGTCCATGAGAAGTCCACCTGCCTGCCCAACAGTGACTCCCATGGTGAAACAGAATTTCCATAACAGGAAATTAAGGGTGTTACATGTAGTTAAACAACAAAATTATATTTTTTCAGGATTTCCTTTGCTCTTTAAAAGAGACTGCATAGGGGGAATGGATCAAAACTAGAGGTGGGTAGATTCAGATTAGACATTAGGAAGAAGTTCTTCACCATGAGGGTGGTGAGACACTGGAGCAGGTTGCCCAGAGAGGTGGTGGAAGCCCCATCCCTGGAATTTTTTAAGGACAGGCTGGATGGGGCTCTGAGCAACCTGATCTAGTGGGAGGTGTCCCTGCCCATGACAGGGGGGTTGGAACTAGATGATCTTTAAGGTCCCTTCCAACCCTGCCAATTCTATGATTCAATTCTATGACTCTATGATTATGCATAGAAAATCAAGAAGTCCTGGCTGGAGAAAGACTAAAATACAATATCTGTAGCAGTAAGGAAGATCATTTGTGATTAACATGTGCTTGTCTTTGCACCCAAAGCTACCTTCCTGACAGGTTCCAGCAGTATTCTCCTGCACAGAAAAAAAATCCCAGTAAATGCACTCCATAAGATGATTCCATTGGTTTGTATTTGCATTTTGCTCCCATCAAACCTATTGAAATAGCAGTTGTTTAGTAACCCCAGCAGCTGGGGTTAGACTGTTGCCAAGAATGCTTTGAAGAGCACTGAGTTTTAAGTCAGTGGTGCGCTTAAACTTAAAATTGCATTTTGCTTTTAGTTAGAAAATGACAAGATGAAGTTTCCCTCCACTTCCTTTCTTGTACATAAAAATGACACCAAATCTTTGTGAACGTAATGGAGTGCCACACATATAGCAAGCTGTGTTCTCACTCATGGAAGGACTTCTGCATCTCACTTGTGAGCCTTAAAACCTGTGTATACTCACAACCGTGTGCCAATCAACTCTGAAATTTGCACAAGCATTTTTTTTGTATCTAAATTATTTATGTAGTCAAGCTAACTGAAAATGTGCTTGTTAAAGCACAAAATATTTTAACCTCTCCCCTCAAAACACAACCCTGCACAGTGGAAAGCTTTTGCACAAGAATAATCAGATAGTTGTGACCAAACTCAGACAACTCACTTTAGTATATGCAAGATATATAAGATATCTGCTTGATCATGGAGCGTTGGACATTCCTTCAGCTGCTCAACAAGCTTCCTGCAATCCAGATCACCATGAGCATCTTTAGGTAAGTGCAAAACATTTCCACGGTCCTGTTAACAAAAGATAGATGAAAAAAATCAAGGAAATGATCTTGAAAAAAGTAGGTCAAATTCAAACCGTAACTTCCCATTAAATAATACAACGGACTTGCAGCATAGCTCTGCACTCGAAATACAGACACATCACACAGATATTGCCAGACTATGGCAGAAATGTAAAGGAGACTAATCCTAGCAAACACAACACCCAAAATGGAAACTTGGTCTCTAGCTTTGGGTCAATCAACAAGAAAAGCTGTTTTTTTAACAAAACATAGAAATACTCTGTCAAAGAAGGAAGACAAATTATTTGCATGCTTTTCCTGTCATTGCTGTTACTTGTAAAGAGAAAAGCAGAAGGATACTACCTTTTTTTAGTTGAAATAGTTTCAAGATTTTTGAGTTTCATCTCTAACCTGTATGTATGTGGTGCTTTACGAAAACAGATGTTGCCATCATAAATTGCGCAATCTTATGAAACTAACATGCTGTGCTGATAGCTCTCTTCTTCCTCAGGCCAACACCAAACTCAGCAACATCCCCTCAGCATAACTTCATCTTTTATTCTTCAACTGTTTGCTCTTCTCCATCTCAAATCAGCCAAGGGGGAACACACCACTGAGAGAGAGCTCAGCAAGCTGTCCCCAATGGGAACACTCTTCCTCTCTACGAACTGATCAGCTGGCTGGTTCCTGGTTGATATATCTCTAGCCTCGTCCACCACCCCAACCCTGATCACCTGGGGGAAGGCAGGGACTCACACAGGTGGACCAGGTTCTGTCTCCAGGGCCTGAAACCACTTGGGGAACAAGACGCACTGCTGGGTTGTGACTCATCCACAGGTCAACTCCAACTCGGGGCCCACAGCCCAGCATTTCACATGTTAACTAATCAGATTATGTAATCCTGTGGTGAGTTCTTGGATGAAGAGAAGTTTTGTTTAATAAGCTATCCAGCAATTTATATCCTCATAAAATGCCATTTCCAAAACCAGAGTCTGTAAAGTAGAATCCTTCAGGAGGCTGGATACAACCCTCTGTAACCATTCTCAGTGGCTGGTCACATATACTGAGACAAAACAAGTGCCCAGCACAAACTCATCTTCACGCCTTCTAGTGGGATTTGGCTGGTGTCTTAAGGACTCCTGTCCTTTCAAACACTCCTTCCTGCCTGGACATTACTATAAGTAGCATTTCTTGGAGAACATCTCTAAAGGTCATGAACATCCTGTCCTTCCCTTTGTGTGTTCAGTTAGAACTAAGACAATGACTTAGCCTTTGGCCTTTAAAAATAAGCATCTATTATATTATTTTCTGGTTTGCACACACAATTAAAAATTTTCCAAGCAAAAAAAACTTCACCCAGCCAAAAACTAAATTCCAAACAAAGGGAGTAGCTATCTAGTGCCTCAGGCAGAAAGGCTTGTCTGTGGGAGAAAATGAGAACTAGCAAAGGGTTTGGCTGGGAAACACAAGAAAGGCCACAACACTGAGCCCTAAAAGCACAAACAGCATAAAAATTCCCACAGCTTACCTTTGTCGCAAAGAAATGGGGATTATCAACAAGATTCAGAGACTTCCGGTGTGTGTTCAGAACTTTAGTGGGAAGAGACATAGACACAGCTGGAAAGCAAAGCCACCAGAAAAAAAAAGAGAAAAAAAATGTCTGTTTCAGTAACATGAAAATCAAAAACACCTACATGAAGCAACTGCACTAGGTAAAAGCAATAGAAATATGTCCAAGAGTCAAAATATAGAGACAACACTTCCGAGACACTGTGTGTGGAACTCAGAGACAAGTTCACGTTCTGAACCATATCTCCTTGCAGGCTTGCCCCAAGAGCTTCTGAGATCAGCACGTCTAAGGCTCAGGTGCTACAGGCTCAAGTGACACCTCTTATGACAGCCCACACCTCAGAAATCCTACAGTCCAATGCCCTGAACCTGCTACGTGTTTTAAACATTTTGACAGGAAGTACGTGGAGAAAATCGTCTAACTGGTAAGCTACCATAATTAAAATGATAGTGCTAAATGTTCTGTTAGCTTCATATGTTCAATTCAACAGGTGATGTGGCACTTGGAAGATGGGAAAAAAGACTAACAAAAAAGCTTGAATGAATTCACACTGAAGTTAAGGAAAGCCTTCCCTCAACCAGGGCATTGCATACTACATACCTAAATACAAAACATTCAATTTACAAATTCAGTCAAAGCATTATTTTGTTGTAAATCCTCCAACCAGTCTATTAGAAATGTAGCATAACACTGTTCTCCCTCTGCACAATATTTGTTCTTACAAATTTAGAAAGTACATGCACATACTTACATTTTTCTGCCATTGAAACACTTCATCACAACTTTATGAAAATACAAAAGTACATTTTGTCCGCCTTTGTAGAAACAAAGACAAAAACAATGAATTCACTGACTTGGGTTCTATCCAACTGAGAAGCTGTAGCAGTTTCCATATCATTAACTTTGATTAAATGTTACATTTCATAGCAGGTTATCTACGTACACACCAAGACATGGGACACTGTGGGAATACGACAGTAACAGCTTCAGACTCATTCTTAGTTCTCGGTAACTATAACATACTTGTGCCACTAGTTCTTTTTAATCAGCAGAATTTTGAAATACTTGAACTTACCCCTTGTAGCACCCAAAAAAGGTTTGCTATTATTTTCACTAAATAAATAATAGGTAGAAATACCTGGAACCTCCAAGCCCTTTGTCTTGGCCATTATTGACAGTATCTCTTCTGTGGAATGGTTTGCACTGAACACAGGTGGTTGACTTGCAGTCTTTGAAGTTGGAGGCAGGTAGGACTTCAGTGCTGTACTCTGCAGGACATAATTTATATACTGATCCAGCTCATCCTGGCTGTCTAGTGTGACATACATAAAATAGAAGGTTTATTAAAGATAAAAATGATTTAACAGTGCTTTCTTTTTCAAACACACCACTCTATTTTTGCGTATCATAGAATCATAGAATGGTTTGGGTTGGAAGGGACCTTAAAGATCATCCAGTTCCAATTGCCCTGCCATGGCAAGATCACCTCCCACTAGACCAGGTTGCTCCAGGCCCCATCCAACCTGGCTTTGAACACATCCAGTGACGGAGCATCCACAACTTCTCTGCACAACCTGTCCAGTGTCTCACCACCCTCAGAGTGAAGAATTTCCCAATTTCTAATCTAAATCTATCCTCATACAGTTTAAAGCCATTGCTCTCATCCTATCACTACAAGGCCTTGCAGAAAGTCCCTTCCCTGCTTTCTCATAGACCCCCTCAGACACTGAAAGGCTACTGAAAGGTCTCCCTTGACACTTTGAAAACAGTTTAAAAGGGTTTTTTTCCCTTTGAAAGGAAGTGAAAGGGTTTTTATCTTGCTGGCAGTCCACAGATCACAGTTGGACTTGATTATCTTAGAGGTCTTTTTCGACTTGATTATCTTAGAGGTCTTTTTCAATCAAAATAATTCTACAATTCTATGATTTTAACAGCTCTCTAAACAAGCTCTTGTCTGTAACTCCTCTTCCTTCCTCCAGCCTCTTCCACAGACACCCCCATTTGCTGACTCTTCAGACTCAGCTTTAATGCAGCAGTTACTGGCCAATGCCATACCATGAATGCAGGAAGAATATGCACAAACTTCTTCTCCAAACTAAGTCATGAAGATACTGCTCTCAGACTGCTACATGAGAAATCTGAATGACTATCAAATGCACACAATACAGACAGTGCATCGTAGGCAAATCCAGGCTCTGCTGATAGAACTTGACAGAGAAAAAATCTGAAGTGAAAAAACACTACCTATTTCACAGAAATCTGCTGGATAACCTCCCTCTTCACTGTCAGGACTACTACGGCCTTCATTAGGATCATCAAACAGTTTCACATCACAGTCTGGATCCAGGAAGCTCAGATATGTATGAAAAGAGGTGGTAAGAAATTCTGATAGCTTGCCTATCTTCACCCTGCAAACACATGGAGAAGAGCATTAACATCCACCATTTTGATACTGATTCATGCTCACTGAGCTTTCAACAACTCCTCCAAAATTTGTGAGACCTACTGTTAAATCCATCTTTGGTAACTAGAAAGCAGCAGATACTGACACTGAGGAAAACAAACGCAAAACAACAGTTGCAGGTCCAGCTGGGTACTTACTGATCTAGCTACTAACAGAGCTTAACTGTGTTATGGTAAAACTGACAGGCCTAACTCAAAGCATAATTATGCAGGGTGCTGTAAATTTATATGAAGTGAGACCTTGAGCAAAGACTTAAACTCCAAGGACAACACATGAGAAACCAGGGCTGAGAAGTTCCCATGAACAGCAGCATCTCTTCTTAACACAGAAAGCACATCTGATTGTCAGAGGAAGAGACTGACCAAGAGAGGACAAGCAGAAAGAGAACAGGGAGGTACTGTGGCATCGTATTAAGTTGCTTTTATATGTAGATGAATGGAATACATAAGCTTGCAAGTACTACATGTAATTCCTGTTTAAAACACATCCAATAATTGTGAAGGATAATTCTTAAAAACAGAAGCGCAGCCAAGACCAAGTTTTTGTTATTTCCAAAGGTTTGATATTAGTTCTTCCCTATCCATTAATGGCAGTCAGAGATGGTACACCTTTTAGGAGACAGATCTTTGCCATTGCATCTGAGGTCCAGCTACCATCTGATTGCCACATAATAACTAAAGATAAAACTTCTCTCTCTGCAGAGTTCTAGTACAAGGTGCGTGCACTGTCACAAGTTCAAAACTGAGGCTTTACAGGATTTAATTAAAAAACATCATGGGGAGACAATTTGAGGTTTCTGACATTACCTTGCACCTCCAAAATAGCCATCCCCTAATTTTCTTATGGTGGCAAGGACAGCTGGATGAATGTCAGTACCATCATCAACTAAAAAAGAATAATGGAAGAGTTGAAGCACACCAACATTCTTAAATTATCATGTCTAAATAAAGTGGACTACTGGGTATTGTCACATCATACAAAACAGAACCCACAACTGCTATCAATACTGACTTATTCCAAAAAACCCAAAGAAGTAAGCAAAGAACAACCCCAATACGAGTTCTAAAAGGATTTCTGAAGACAAACATCCAACCCACTCAAGACAAGTTCCAAAGGGATTTCTATCACATTTCTTTGGACAGAAATAGTATGGAGATGATGGGGAGATGCAAGCACATAAAGTGGGAGGAAAACCAAAATGAAAGATTAACATGTTATCCAAATTCAGCATATACTTGAGAAAGTTAAACTGTACTTTTGATGTTAGAACTCAGATGTTGAAACAGTCATGCCACCTGTCTCCTCTCAAACCAACCTCCACCCTACTCTCCTGCAGTAATCCACTTTGCTTAAAACAGACAAAATTAAGTTTACCAAGCATTGTGTGGGTGATGGGAAATGTCAGGGTTGGTCTCCCTGTCATCCTCCAGCAAGAAGTGAGGTAAGCCAACTCTGTCTTGAGCATCTCCACAATCATTTGATTGTCTAGAGCCAGATAGAAGTGATGCTGGTCAGTAAACTAGAAAACAGAGAAAGACAGCATATGAGTAGTTGCCAGCTCTCTCCTTATTTTTTTCCATATTCTCCCTTAAATCATTCACAAAAGCCATATGACCTATTCTTGACCACAACACAGACTGCATGAATTATTAACCTAACAAGGCCTGCGACTGAAAAAGAAAGCCATGCTCGTGCAGAGACCGTTTTCTTACAGTTGTAGGCGGGCCATGACAGAAGTAAGCTATACAAACAAAAAGCAGTCAGTCACACTCATGAAGTGGAATCTTCTCAATNCCTAAATGATTCTATGAATTACAGTAACCTATGCTCTGGAAGATGAAAATACTCTGAATATGGAAGAAAAAGCTAACAATAGGCACAAAAACAATAAATAGGCTTCTTGCATCCTGAAGACTGCAAACTATTAACTGTACATCCTTTGCAAACAATCTGAAAGTCAAGGAGAATACAGAAAAGCTGGCAGTTACTCTGGAGAAAAGGTACGTTAAATGTACAATGGTAAAGGGTGCTGTTCCCACTGCAGAGGAAAGCCAAGAACCACTGTAAGAGGCCACTACGGCTACTTCAGGAGCTGGAAACCAAAAAGTCTGGACAAACAACGCACAGCATATTGAAACAGCCACAACAAAACTTAAGGAAGCATAGAGGCCTTGGGGAGGGGAGAAAAAAGGAGGTTGGGATGTACAGCAAAATACTTAGTGGTCTAGGAGAAAACATCCTGTAAAGGCATCAGAAGTAACAGCAAAACACAGAAATTGTAGGCCTGTTAATAAAGAAAGAACAAAGGTAGAAAGACAGAATACAGACAAGCTGAAGCATTCTATGCTTTTTTTTTATTGACAGAAGAAAAGAAACAAATGATGAACTGTAATACTACTTTCAACAAAGTGGTAAGAGTCCAGCCAGAGTATGGGAAGAAAAGGTTAAAGAGGACATAAATTCAAGCTGGCAAAGTCCAGAGAAATTACTTCACAGGTTGTAAGGAACCAGCCAAAACAACCCCTGAGCCACTCGCAATTAGTTTTGAGAATTTAGGAAGAACAAGTCCCAGGAATTCAGAGAGAAGCAAACACACTGCATGTCCTCAAAATGGAAGAGCCAGGATAACACAGGCCACTCAAGCCCATTTCAGTGGCTGAAAGCACAGCAAACAAAGCTGATTTGAGACTGCCAGGATAATTACAAAACGATAAAGCAAGATGTCCCAACAGCCATACCAAAAAACAATGTCAGCAAACAAGTCCTATTTCCCGTTTGGGAACAACTAGATGGTAGGTACAAGAAAGTGGATGACATTTCTCAAATTCTGCACAGTTTCACACTAGTGAGCTGAAGAAAACACATCTCAGGAGGCAGAATTGCTTGGAAAATTGTTCTCAAAAGGTACCTATTAACCATGTTTTTCAGAATGGGAGGAGTATCTAAATGGGGCCAGCCTTTGCCCCACACCTCCTCCATGTTTTCATCAGAGAACAGGATGAAATACAAACTATAAAACCACAAGATCTGTGGACATTAGTCAAGATCAACATAGATGAGTTAACTGCTAACTTTAGGAAGGTGAAATCAAACATTAATTCCACCTCCCCCAAAAAAAAGCCAGGGGGAAATGTCTGGCTACGAAGTACAATGGAAAATGTTATGGAGCTCTCAGTCAAACACAGGATAAGCAGTAACTCTCAGCGTGTTGCTAATGCAAAGACAAATGTCAGTTTGGAATATATTAATACATGCTTGATACATGGCAAGATTTCAGCTGGAATACTGGGTCCTACTTACATAG
>VYZX01028611.1:103216-123133 GCA_013401335.1 Brachypteracias leptosomus | reverse complement strand
CTTTCTGTTAAAAAACAAAAAAATCAAAACACAACAAAAAAAGCCCCAAACCCACCCCACGAACAGCCTCATCCTCTCCCNCTCTCAGTCAAACACAGGATAAGCAGTAATTCTCAGCGTGTTGCTAATGCAAAGACAAATGTCAGTTTGGAATATATTAATACATGCTTGATACATGGCAAGATTTCAGCTGGAATACTGGGTCCTACTTACATAGTAAGAAGTGCACAAAGAGATATTTTGAAAAAAAACCATGACTGTAAGAATTTTTTCCCTAATTTGCAAAAGTGAAAATTGGTGGGGGGTAACAACACAAGACAATCTGTTACAAAGCTATGTGATCAACTGACATCGAGGAGAATGGGAAGGGATCCACATCAGTACATCTGATGTTGTTTGGGCGTTACGAGGCATTGCAGAAGCCATCTATGAAGTCTATTGAACATCTTCCACTACAATTTAAACATTACATTAGTCAAACATCAGGAGGGTGTGAGCAGTCTTTACCCTGCTCCAGTTGCACATTTAGAGTAGGTGACCCCTTGGCCTTCTAGTACCAACTTCTAGATCAATAGCTATATTGCTTCTATAGCAATAAGTGTGCCATATTCCATTAAATGCAAAAAGAAAAGCCTTTAATTCTGTGAGGATCCAAACCTCCAACTACATTGAAAAAGGCACTAAACAGAAAACAAAGACAGAACAACCCTTTCTCAGTGCTATTGACCTTTTCAGCAATATAATGAAAAGACTACAGCTTAATCTCTTGGGGGTTACAGTACTTAGCATGCTTATGTGAAACTAGATTTTTCATCAAAGCATTCAGTAGAAAGATATATTAAGTGACCTATTTCTGTACAAACTATTTCTTTAGCTAGAATGTTGGTTTGGGCAGAGATCAGTAACAGCCCTGTACTATTGATTTGCTGTGTTCTCCTGAGCTAGAAGCCAAAGAAGCCAGACTCTGTATGACAGGGGAGAGATTTATCAGCAATCCTATCATGCTGACCATTCAATGCTCTTAAAAACCCACAAAGCAAAGCACATCTGCTTTATCAGCCCTACTCTACCTCAAGCAGAGAGACAGCACGTAAAAGCAAAGTGCTTTGCTAATGATTAGCCATTAAATAAGCAGTGATTTCCCTGTCAGCTTTACATGCTCACCTGAGGGGTAAAAGCGAATATTTGATTTCTTATCACGTACAGCTTGGAGGTGCCTAACACTCCAATATGTCTGTGTGGCCGTCCACTTAATTTCATGTTTTTGTTCCGGCCTGTAAAGAAAAGAGAAAGAAAAAAAAAGTCTCTCCTGTGTGGTTTTCCACGACAACCACTTTAGACAAGGTCCACTTCATCGATACCAGCAAGGCAGAAGACAGATAACAGAGTGAAATGCAGGGACCGGTCCATTTTGCAGCAACCACCAATATGATAGTCCTTTAAAGGCCTGATTAAATTTTGGCTTAATTATAGTTATTGTTCAGCACCCAAAGCTTCCCCACCAAGGACAGAAGGTATGCCCTTTCAAAAACAAGGCCATCAACGTACAGCAGAATTGCAGTGCTTTCACTGTGGAACCTTAAAAATTCTTGCCCATGGAAAGCTAAATCCAAATACAAAGTACATCCAAATACAAAGACATATTTTAATTCTTTTCATCAGGCTTAGAAGCTCCACTTCTCTCAGCAGAGCTTATTAGTGCATGATCCACAGTGCACCCTTTGCTCTAGCAGCCAGGAATTGACTTGAATCTGTCTGACAACGAATATGAGCCAAATAATGATGTGCACGAAAAAATACCACTCTGGACATTCCCAAAGAAGTCCTTGTTAAAAACAATACACCAGTTGTGTCACATCATCCTAGTCACCCCCCGCCTAGTGAAAGAAAGCTATTGTGAATTATTATGAAAGAAATGCAGGCTTCAGCAATGTTTCATTTGTTAATATTTCTTCATGATAAGGAGACAGATTCCTTCCCAAAAGCAGCACTTTCCCTTCTTCATGTAAAGGTCACACTTTCTAAAAATTATCTGCAGGTTCCATTACTTTGGATGCTTCCAAAAAAACCTTTCTGTTAAAAAACAAAAAAATCAAAACACAACAAAAAAAGCCCCAAACCCACCCCACGAACAGCCTCATCCTCTCCCTCACCATTATGTGTGACCACATGGCCATGGGAACATGCTCCAGACTGATAGAGTAGCATGGTATTTCTCCCCTTGTCCATGCTGCAAAGGAATCTACCAGTGCTGATTAATCCCACCTCATTTTACTTTGTAGTAATATCCACAATTTTGAGTCACGAGTTGCTGGCAAGCACGAAGTAGTAAAAATAAGTTCAATTAGGAAGACACGTAGCAAATATTCCACCAAGACCCCATTCATTCCAGCAAGAATTATCAAGACACGGTTATCAAAAGATTCTCAACAATGAAAACGAGTCAGAATTTTGGGACATTTATCTAATTCAGTTGCCAGGGCTCTGGGGAAAAAAGGCCTCTAGGACCATTGCTGAGGAACTAGAACATTTTAAAGTCCTGTGTTTAGAAAAGCCCTAAAGGCTCCTGGGATTGCAACAGAGACAGAGAGCTTCAGCAGCTCAACTCAGCTCAGGGCTGGAAGGAACATTAGCAAGAACCTGACAGCCCAAAGATGTTCTGATAGCAGCACGACTTCCCTGACTTGGAGCAGAAAACTCCCCAGGCTGTCCACTGGTAGAATGGCAACCACGCTGTCATTTCCAGACTGAAACCAGAAGTACTCTGACTTCTGAAAGGAAAAGCATTTGCTTTTTTTCTGTGTTTTTCCACAGTCTCTCTGTGGAAGAAGTTCCTGCAGGACAAAAAAAAAAAATAGTTCTTGCCTAAATCCAAGGGTACAGGGAAACTTGTATTTTGGCCACTTTTTCTAATGAGGCAATAAGTTCCAATTTTGTTAAGTTTCTTTTCAAAAATGCATTTTTTTAATCAAAGAAATTTATTTAAATAAATTAAATCAAAGAAATTGAGAGCGTGATGCAAGAAGAACAAAAAACAAACCACCACCCTTAAAAAATACCTTGCATGGCTGTATAGAGAGACTTCCATGTTCAAACACCTACCCAGCATGGTGTAGAGGTTACTAAGGATGCGAGCTGGCTGCACTCTGAGTGGATGGATATCAGCAATGCTCTGAACATTGATTCCATGGTCTTGCAAGAGATTCTTAATTTGATTAGATTCTGCCAAAACAGTTACTGTATAACAGAAAACAAGAACACCAGTAAGAACCTTAAAGATCATCTAGTTCCAACCTCCCTCCTGGAAAAAGGCAGCTAAGCAACTTTTCTCCTTCTCAGAGTATCATCAAAATCTCTATATCTCATGCAAAAATGCACATTATTTTGTCTTTTTTCTCTTCTGTATATAGAGACTTCACCATCACATGACCCAATTCACCCAGAATGTTCAAAAAACTCCCTCACCTTGTACCACAACATCAGGTTTAAATCCAGTGGAAAATCTCCTGTTTAAGGGATCAATTTCACCTGCAGCAAGAAATCCCTAGAATAAATGCAAAAGAAAGAAAATAGAAAGGAAACAAACAAAAATTAAGTAAAATGCTTCTGATGACATCTAGAAGAAACTTCAACCAATTTTCTTATTTTATCAGGACAGCAAGGCTTAAAGCCTGGTTTATCTACCCTGTCCACTAGCACATTCATCAAAAGCAACAGCTGCAATATTTTTCTGAACAAGAAGAAAATATGAGCGACACAATCTGCATGTTCAGATTTTCTATTTCAGAGTTTCAACAACTGGCACTATCACCAGGCCAGTGATTTTTTTTTGTAGCTCCACAGGGATATTCAGTGGTTCCTTTAGCAAGTTCACGGCTAATACAGGACAACTCTGTAGGCATCTTACGCCACCAATTAAAGAATAGCCTAGTAGAGCTTGAAACAGCACAAAATCTGAGCTCCAGCACGGTCAAGTCAGTTTGGGCATATTCCTCCAGGCTAAGCATATATCCAGTCCACCTGACAACTTATTCAGCTTGATAGAAACAGACAATTCTATATCTATACACAAAAAAACCCCCTCAAAGCTCCTGAAAGCTCAGAATCACCCCTACGTGGTTCATGTACATGTTTCTACCAGAAAACACATTGTTCCCTACCTGTCAACCAAATTGTACCTAAAGCCCAAGCCATCTCACAACAAAATTAAACACAAGCTCACCCACCATACAAGCAACAATTACCTCTGCTAACAGGCAGCTAAGGATATACAATGACTGGCCCCAAAGATGAGGCAACTTTCCCACTGGGACACGATCCACTGAGTGAGGATTTTCATACTCCTCATCCACCTGAAAACAAACAGATAAGTAAGAAAAATTACCCTAGAGTTGTGAAGAACAATCAACAACATGGAAGTATTTGAAAAAATATGGTTGATCATATACCCTTTCTAACCTGCCATTATTACTGACATCAAGATGTCGTGATTTTACTTGTAAGGCTGCACATTTTCTGGGACAAGAACTATGCCCCACCTTTTGAAGGTGGAAGTTGAATGGAGACTCTGCATGCAATTACAGCTTTGGTGATAGCACCTCTTCTTTCTTCTCACCATGCCTTTGCTGCCTTCTGGGCAGCTTGTAAGTAACTGTGTGTCTGGTTTCCAATCCCTTGCAAGACGACACTTGAACTTCACTGATGTCTACTTAGCTTCCTAAAGTAAAGGTGCTTTCCAAAAATGAAGGCTATTCCAGCTTTCCTGTGTTAGCAAGAATGGTCAATGGAAAAATTTAGAGCAGGCTCCTGCTAATTTAGAAAAACTGCCTTGGTTTTGCAGTATACAGATTTGTTAAGGGTGGGGGGAAACCCATCCTCAGTAACATCTTTACTTCAGTCACTTTAACATTTATAAATGACAGGCAAAATCTACCCTGTTTATTTGTCACGTTCATCAGATCATCATCATAACAAAATTCACGAGAAGGTTCTGAACTCTTACACGCTTGCTCGCATTAGGAAGGCAATTCAGAATTTCCACCTCAGATCTGCGAGCAAGACAGCAGTTGTTGGCACTCCCTGCCCAAACTCAGACCAACCCAGGAGGCTCTGCACCTTTAGAGACTGAGGGCTGAGAAGTCTGGAGTGGAAGAAGTTGGCAGGGAGGGAAACAAAGGCATGGAAGAGCACATAAGCTCACCTGAAGTTCTCTACCACATGGGAGAATCAGGTAAACAGTAACAGCAAAGATGGAGGGAAAAAAGTCCCAACAAACTAAAATGAACAAAAAACTCAGCCCAAACCTGTTTCTCACTTACAAGCTCTGGAAAAGAGCGAGCACAAACAATCAAAAGATATACAGGCAGGACAGTCTGTGCTTTATTTCTTCTTTGAGCTTTAGTTCTTAAGTCAGCATCAGCACTTCTTAAATATGTCTTGCTATAACAATTTAAAACTTTAGCCTTGCTCTAATATTTCTGCAGGCATCCAGATTTCCAAGTGAAAACTGTGACCATCTGGAAGCCTAAAGTTTACCATACTGGGAGCTGTGAGAGGTCTCTTAGTTTTTAAATAATGTGCAGTAGTATTTTCTTATTGCTGGTTTAGATATATCAGCTACAGTAAAACTATAAAAACAACATTGATCTTGACATCTGTACTTTTCATGAAGTGGATGTTTCATTTTCATCATACCTTTTCTGGAGGGACTGCATACAGTTCAGGCATTAGCACTATTCCATTCTCTCTAATAAGTATTCCTTCCAGAGCCTCTCTGTACTCTTGTACCTGGAAATATTTTTAATAGAAAGTGAGAATACACATTACAGACAGCAAAACCAAAGTAGTAAAGTTTTAGAACTTTCTAATACTACTTTTTTGCTTAAAGTTCATAAAAAAAAAAAGGGGGGGGAGGGGAGAGGGGGAATCATTACTTGCTGGTGAAGATCAGGGTTCACATTCCCAGAGACTGTTCCAGCATCTCAGCATTATCAGCCTCAGAAACATGAATACCTATCTTTAATCTCTAACACACTGCTGCAGTACAAAATTTCTAACATACTCCTATCAAGAAGTCACTGGAACAAACCCTACATGAGATTTGCCACAGATGACAATGCAGTGACATGGATGTCAGGACTGCCAATATGCATGAAAGTATAAGGTGTATAAATTGTTAGCTTTCTACCCTGCACATTTGTCTATGATTTTCAGAATTCTGCTTTGCAAGACTGGGGAATCAGCTTCTCTTAACTAATTTGCTTAAAAGTTTGCCCCATGAAAAACTTAAATATTTTTATACAGTTTAAATCTATTTTAAGTTAGCTGAACAGAAAATCCTCTTGGTTTTGTGCTGCTATGTTGTTAACATATTATGAACTGGAATATCAGACTGATACAAATTAAAGGACATTTAATACTCTTTTTACCATATCCCTTATTTAGTTCAATTTCTTAACTACCCCATTCCAAGTTTTTACTTACAGCGAAGCTGTTTTCAAGCACGACCAGCACCTGCCTCTGAAATCCTATTTCTGCTACTCCTTCCTGAGTACAGTGGAACATGCAAAGTAAGGTACCTACAAGTGTTATTATGGTACTCTGATATTTTCAGTACCCTATTCTTCTCCACTCTTCTTGAGTCTTCAGAGTGCACTTTTTCTTCCTAACAATTGTTGCCATCGCAGCCACTTACTTGCAGCGGTAATTGGGGAAGACCGAACACTCAGTGTCTCAGTGACTCATCCAGCTTATGTTAAACACCAGGCATCAGGAGTAATTGCCTGGTCTGATCATGCCCTAGCACAGCCTGTCTGCACACCACAAAGGCACCAAGATACACACTGTCCCAGATAACCCAACCAAGTTCTAGAGACTACTTTGTGAAATGGTATTTTATTGATATGACTGAAGTTTCAGTAAACTTTCTGAATTTTTCCTTCATGAAATAATGCCATTTCTCTCTCCACTAGATTAATTTTACTGTGTTCAGGAAAGCAACTTACGTTTCTGGTGTCAGTAATTATTTATCTGGATTTACAATATCTGGTACAGAAAGAAAGCTTTTTGGTCTGATATTCTGTTTTATTTCTGAAGCCATTTTATTTCTTAAGGGGCTATGTTTAGGAATCTCCTGTCCCTCTGCATACTAGGCAATTTTAAATCACTGTATTTTTTACTTCCTTCCAGCCACTAATCTACAGAAGTCCTGGTATGATGGACTAATCTACATATAGATTATATATGTAGATTATGACTATAGAAATATAGATTATTACTAATCTACATATAGTTCTGGACACCTGCTGCTTTTTAATTCACCAATACTCCCCAAGTACTACTATAACCCTCGGAGGGCTACAATCAGTTTAGCTTCCCTGACCTCCGGATGCTTGACACAGTAAAGGTATGAAGTAACTTAGGGAATTAGTGAAAATGAAATGGCTCCTCATAATCCAACTCCAAATCTCCCTGAATGCACAGAAGGACTGAAAGTATTATGAATTTTGTTCTCAGCAGCCAAGCCACAGAGGCTGGGAAAAAAGAAGCTGGCTTCATCCTGAAGTAATTGAGAAAGGGTCAGCAAGGTTGGTAATAGAACCAGTCAAATAGGTGGAAGACAGAATCAGGCAAATAAACCCCATTCAGCCCAGTTTGACCACACCAGCTAACAGAGCCACTCAACCTGGTAGAGAGAGGGCAATGGGGCCCCAGCACGCTAGAAAGTGAAGCTTCTACCACATCATGATCTCCCCAGGAAGGTGAGATTAGTTGAAGACTACTCCCATCCTGTTGATGGGGTATCCAACTGATACCCAAAATAAACATAGAGCAAAGCTACAAAATACTGTGGGTAAATGGAATTGCTTTTCCACTGAAAGTAACTTCTTTCCTCACCTGAATTTTGTCCTCATTAAATACTCCATCAATTAGGAAGTATGTCCAGAATACTGGCCACTCACATTCAATATTCTCAAAGAGCTTGAGCTCAGCAGGATCATAGTGCAGCCTGCTTGGATCCTAGAAATTCAATCATACTTGTTTAGTTACAGTGCTAAACCAGTCGCTCATATTCCAATCATAATGGCAGCCTATTTTACACAAGTAATTAAAACCAAGAAACCCATAAAAACACAAGAAATAGTTTCCATGCAGTCTCTTGACCCTTTTTTCACATTTGTTTGTCACTCTCTAGACAAATCAACCCTTCCCAGTCTCAGAATCTAGGTGTCACCCAAATCATCTTGGCTCTGCTTTAGTTCAAAGATATTTTGGGACGCTTCAGAGACACCGCTTCTGCTTAGGCTCCAGAAGCATATCTAAGGGTTCATTTCTTACAGAATTATGTTTGTCTTTAATAACTTGTTTTCAAACTCTCAACCTCCTTCAGATATGTGTCATTTCTAGGGTGGATACCTGGATTACCTCCAAATTCACTTAAATGTCTTAACAGCAATACAGAACTTCACCCTTTCATGTAAATGAGACAAAGAATGTTTACAAACAAGAGATAAAACTTTCTCTGATGCCTACTGAAAATACACATCAGAAGTACCTCTCTGGGTGTCTTGTAACCATCTCGGAGAAAGCGACAGCAGCCATAGCGGCCCTGTAAAAACAGACAAAATTACAAAACTTCACATACTGTTCTTCCTCACAGACTAACATCAGCATAAAAGTATGTGCTGACTTTTAAGCATCACTTAGGGATCTTCCTTCCTCTCTTCCACGCACAGATGAACCGAGTTTGGCAATCTTTGTTTAACTAGGAGTTTTGGTTAAGAAAGGGGGGTTCTGCTTCTCTTTCCCTATGGAAAATTAAAAAAAAAAAAAAAAGGAAATCCTTACCTGCAATTTGGATATGATTTCACTCTTGGTTACATTAACAAGGTTTAGATCCTCCACTGCAAAAGCCGGGTAAGAAATAATAGAGAGAAGGCCAGCATCTATCTCCTTGGACGTGGATGCCCTTGGCAACATGGAGTATAGAATAGACTGAGCAAAACAGGAACAGAAGAGAGGGATGTAAAACAGCTTACCTACTTCAAAAGACTATGTCAAGTGCGAACAGATTATACTATTTACAAACTGACAGAGAACTCCCTGCAGAATTTTTTTTTAACTGAGTAAGAACAAGAATGCTTCACAACACTCACTTTTACATGATCTACTAGAAGCAGGGTGAACAGTACAGTCTGAAGCCATCCTTATTACAGTAACTTCCTGGTTCAGTTAATCAATATTTCATTTAAAAACAAAAGGGAGAGCGGCTTGGGTTTTACCCTAGCAAAAGAAACAGAAGACTAATTTTTACCTGACAATGTTCTACTTCATCAGGAAGAACATGAATCACTGATTTGTGTCCTCCATGAGCTCCAAAAAGATCTAGTTCATCAATTGCTTCCAAAGCAGCCTTCAAAAAAACCCCAACAACCCAAAATAATTAAATACCTTCTAAGGCAAGTGTACATCCTAGCACCTGTGCTTATCCTCTGAAGGAAATTACACAAGACAGAAGTTTGCTCCATACTCATTTTTTTCATCTTTAAAGGGAAGCTTGGCGATATTTTAGAATAAGTATTTCTACATTTCCACTAGTAGGATACAGCACTGATGTGTTGGTGATCCTTCCTACAATTTAAAGGCAATGCAAAACAACAGGGAGCAGGACTTCCACTGAAATAATATCTAAACATTGAAGTATTTAGTAATAAATGCTTGTCCTCTCTTATATTCCAAAATAACCCCCACTCAGTGGCCTTTCACTCCTCCTGCCTGAAGGGCTGTTCAAAGAGGAAGGCTTGTTTAAGGTGCTCCAGAATCAGCAGAGGCTGGTACCTGGAAAAGAGAGCATCACCATCTCTGCTACTGTCACCTCCCAAGGGAAAGAGAAACCAGACATCTGCCAGCCAAGACACATCATGCTTCATGTCAACAGGTGGGTCACCACATCCCCAACCTCTCAGCTATAATACATGTTTCCAGTGAAGATACTAGCAGCCCAACCACCAGCTCCATTTGGGAACTCCTACTTTAACCTAGCAGGCTACAAATCCTGGCTTTGCAGAAGTGGGCTGTGCAGTACAGTGCAGGGAACGTGGCAGGAGGAGAGCAAGGATCAGACAGGCAGAGCCAGCTGAGCAGAGCTTTCCTCTGAAACGCATGTCCACAGGGTTGTGGCAGCACTGAATGCTGCTCCGTGCCCAATTTTGTCCTGCTGGCTCCTGGCAATGTCAATCTCTGACACAGGAAAGATGGCACAGCACAGCCTGCCTTATCTCCCTGCAGAGGGGCAAGGGTATTTTTCTTCTTCCAACATAAACATGGGTTCCCTGCAGAATCCTTCTCTCTAGACGAGCACTAGAGCACCAGAAAGCCCCACAGAGCAACTGGTAACTGGGACCGCAGGCAGCAGAAAAAGTACCGAGATCCACCGAAAGGCAAACACGCTGTGCTGTACTGCTTCTGTGGGGAGATACACACAGCAGACATGGGGGAGAAATGCTAAGAGGGAGAATTCCTGAAGTAGGTTTAAAAAAACGCCATCTACCTCCTACTGTCGATCTCATACTGGACAGCTAAGTAATAACCTCCCCCATGGACACTGCCCCATTGTGATCTGGTTGAACTGTGGCCAAGACCAGCATTTCTCCCTCCTGTAGCCACACAAGATCTTAGTAACTGATAAATCGTGCTGAAATTGCAACTACACCTTTGACCTTAATGATATTTGGCTCTGTCAGTTCCCCACACACCATGTAAAAAGGTAGTTATCAATTACACATTTACATTTATGGTCTTCCGAGCTTCATTTAGTATCTCTGTGACCTCGTTCTATGGAGAACCAGAAATATCTACTTTCTTTTAAGTACATCTTTACTCATTTTCTCTCTAAATTACTTGTGAATAATTTCTTATACTAATATTCTGCTGTTTTCCAGAATTTACATCTGACTTAATCTTATCATGAAAACATCATATATAATACTTGGGCTGGAGAATTAAGAAAGAGGGACAAAAAAACCAGAGGCCACTTTATGAGATTGCAACTCACTGAATCTATCAGATTCATGGCTCAATGAATCTGGTACTCTTCTTGCAATCCCCAGAGCAACTGTGCTGAGGTCCTTCAATGAAAACCATTATCACAAGTATTTAACACTGAAAAATACTCACTCACACCCAAACAAAAATTCTTATACAATCAGTTAACTATCGTAGTGGCCAAGAAGACTATGCAAAGGAAGCCATCAGGTTTGTCAGAGCCCTTCAGTGTGACACAACACGAAGGAGGTGTCAGGAAGACATTCTCACTTTGGCCATCCCTACGGAGCTTGCGTTCAGTTCGGGGATGCCCTGGTTTGTCTTATCACCACGTTCCCAAATTCCATAATCCTGCAACAACAACATCAGCAAGAAAAAAATGACATGATTACATACAAAAACAATGTTTTCCCCCTTCACCCCACAACAAAACCAGATCCCTGCATGAAATTAGTTTATTTGCCTTAAAAAAAAGAAAAAGGCTCCAAGTCTTCAGAGAGCCCCTCCTCTTGTTTAAAGAGCAGCACATAAAAATATTCCCCAGCAGGATCAAGTCTACGGACGTGAATCACTGTCTTCACAGAACAAATAAGGCCCTTTATCCTTCCCCCTGTGCATGCTTCTTCCTGTGGTCCTTCTACTCTTCCCTTTCCAAGAAGTTTGTTAACACTTTGCTCTTTGTGGAAAGGCCTGTAAGATTATAATGGGACATCACAAAATATTATTAATTATCAATAAAGAAAAATTACTATTATGATAGAAAAGTAGGTTTTCTCTACTGATAATTAATAACCTCACCCAGGCAGCAGTAAATCCTCCACAGCCCTTCCACCATCTACAAAGATGCTGCTCACAGTGTAAAGTACTGACAGGTTCTGGTATCTTCTCACGGAAAAAAAAGTTCTGTATTTTCCTCCTCCATCAACAAATAATTTTCCACCCACATCTGAGCAGTGTTCAGGTGATTTAGATATAACTAACTACTTACAGCAACTTTGTAGGCAGCTTCTATGTAAAAAACAAGACTCTGAATAAAGGTAACTTCATCCAGGGTGAAGATAATACGTAACCCTGATTAAAAGATGGGAAAAGAGTAACTGTACTGTATCAGAACTGAAATATTTACTCTTCAGTGAGTTTCATGCTTTTATTTGCTACCAACTACTGCCCACTGAAACCAGTGGGAAAACTCCTGCTTATTTCAAAAGATCAGGCAGCAAGCCTCAATACTTGCCGCTGACAAAGTACTTCAAATGCCACCAATACACCCTGTTTCAAAGACACCAAAAAACTCCCCTGGGAGGGTGACATTCAGACATAGTGGGTATAAAGCAGAGACATCTTGAGCCAGCTCTGGCTCTCAAGAGCAGTGCATCCCAATTCCTGCAGCTCCCCACCCCTCTGCCCACTCAGTGCTCTGCTGAGGGACCACCAGGACGACAGGCACCTGCTCTGCAGGGGCCAGTTGCAAGGGACTCTGAGAACAGAAAAACACATAAGGAAAGAAATTCTTATCCTCATAGGAGGCGTACAGTTGAGAAAAGCATGAGACAGAACAGCACCAGCAAGAAGAGGAACACAGACAGCACTCGTGGCACCTGACTCAATGCTGTGACTCTCTGAAGAAACCTGGTTGTCCATCAGGACACCCTACGTAGTCTTCAAACACAAAACTCTTCTCTGACGTGACTCTGAATATCTCAGGTATACATGCAAATATTAAGGAAACAGACACTGCCAAGCACTGCGAAATCCTAACTAAGCCACGTCTCTTTTCCAGAGAAATATTTCTTCTTCTAAGCAAATGCAAGGGTCTTTGAAGCTAGTTAGTATTTTTTTTCCAGAGTGAAAGCTAGAAGAGAAAAAGACTGCAACAGTAGCCACAGCTAAAGTATCTTCTGCTTACCTGATGCAGTCATTTGTGCCAAGAAAAGCAGGTAAAGGGAAGTGGCATCCACTTGTAGATGTCCCCACTGGTCATCCCCAACCACTGTGGCACAAGTTGCAGAGTTGTACTTGGCATGCAGGCAGTCTTTGGTACTCTGTGTGTGTTTGAACTTCTCTACCTTATCCACCTAAAAAACATCACAAATCTCAGATCTGAAAGAGTTCAGGAGAAATTCTTCAAACTTCAAAATTAACAACTTCTCTTAGTTAAGGAGAAAGTTGAGGTCTTAATTTTTGTTACCTCACTTCAGTATGTTCTGACTGATCAGAGTGATTAAACACAACTCTAACTTTAGGCTCCAGCTAAATCCACACCTCTTCGGGAAAGAGTAAGATGGAATTACCTTGTAGAGTTCAGATCTTGGTTACAGGTACGTATTAGCTTGCAAAGGCAAAACTGCAATTCGCTACAAGCACAATCTCAAAAAGGTGCAAGTAAATCAGAGTTTTGCTCCAGAGTTCAAAAAAGACTCCCCACACCACCACCTACACACACACAAAAAGCTCACTCTACAGAAAAGACACAAGGAATACAGGCTTCAGGTGAAATGCTTTGGAAATGCGACACATACTATTTCAACTCATACCTATGACGTTACCTGTCTCATCATGCACTGCAAGAGTCCTCGCATCAGCTTCACAACGTTCTGCAGAACAAAACAGACCAGTGACACCCTCACAGGGCCAGCCTCAGCATTCAAAGTGACAAAAGTTCACACCCCCTACTAACATCCTCCCAAAGGTGAAAAAAAAAGTGTGTATCTGCCTGAAATGCTTTACATGCCTTTTTTTTAAATATACTTGTTGATTTTTATTCCCACATCCCTACCTAGGAGAACAAATCTTTTCCTAAACGCACTCTCTAAACAGCAGAGCAACTTTCTGTGGTCCTTCTATCCAGCTAAGGAAGTAAGAGGAATGCTAAAAGAAGAAGAAGAAGAATGATGATTTTTACAGGAACAGATCCAGGGTACACTGGTAGATGACTGCAGGACATTTACATGATTTGAAAACCTGTGGAGCTTCTTCCCCTCTTTATACAGTACAACAGAAAACAAGGGATTAATGTAAAGAAGGGGCCTTCAGTGCCTACAAAGACAAGCACAAAATACTGTCTTAAATCAATCTCATCTCTTCATCTAAAAACTATTATAGCCTCGCAATATAATCACACAAACTGAGTCAAGGTTATTCTGCCACCACAGACCTCCCTGGTTTGAGCAGTACATATCAGCATAAAATTCACCCAGTGCCTTCAAAACAACAGCAGGACACTGACACTAACACACTCCCTCACTTCCCATTTAACCCACCTCTCCACTCTCACTCCCAATACCCACTTTCCCAGTTGCAGACTATAGAAATTAACTATGTGAGTTTACCTCCCCTTCCAATTCTCCAGCACATGAATCTTATCAGTTTGGAGATCGTTGCCTTGTCTGATCAAACATGTCTATACATCATGTACAACCTCCGTGAGATGACACAAGCGCACATTTCAAGAACTGCTACTTTAAACGGCACACTTCTCCTTACAGGGAAGAATGGCCTAGCAGATAAATTGTCATCCTAGGATCCACGTGGCTGAGTCTTGATTTTTTGCTCCACAATACAACTCATAAGGGATCTCAAGGTTTAATCAGAGTCTTCTGAGTATAGAATCTCTCAGAAGCCTAATTTTCAACAAACTGGTGGAAGTCTGAACGCTATATGTGTTTGTTTTGTGTATATTTTAACTCAGATGTTAACCTCTCTGACGCAGTTCTCCAAATCCTGCTTGACAGAAGGCTGCCAGGAACACTGCACACCACATGCTGCATCAATATGGACATCATACGAACAAGGCACATATTCCAAGCTGGGAAAACACTACTAGATCCTAGACATAGCAGCAATGCAAGTGCATAGTTCAAAACCACCACCATATGAAAAAAACACCACCATAAGTGGTTTACACCGAACTCTGACATACCTGCTCGAGCTCATAGGCTTTGGCCTTATCCTCATCCCGGTCCGCGTTCTTCCGATAGGCCATCCCGAGTCCCCACACTGCCAGGATGCTGTATATATTGTCCCGTACCCAGGCATCCTTATGGTCCGTACCGGCTGAAAGCAGACCTGTCACTGGATTCTAACCATGGCAGAAGGAATAAAGAACAAACATTACTATCTGAAATCCCATCTTTCCATAACAAAGGTTAACAAAATGAAAAAGCAAGCCAAAGATGACTTCATACTGGCTGCACACTGTGGCTCCTCATGATTCTGCAACAGAAGTGAGGTCCCATCCTCCATGCCCAAGCTCACACAAGTGAAAACCAAAACTTCTTTGAATGCTTATGGTACCTAGCTGGGTATCCTCATCCACACAGGATTATTAGCTGAGTCACTTAGTCAAACTTGAAATACATTAAGGAAACAGGAATTTAAATGTTACATATTGCAAGGAAAAGAGAGTACTGAGTTAACATTAGACACTGAGTTTGAGATCTACTCTTCTCCATGCAACTGGTCCCTGGCATAATCTTGACAAAGTAAAAAACCACTACTTTCCTTCCAGGAAAGTGTTTCTATATATTTCCCTGCTTGGTTTACAACAGTTAAAGCATGAATGCATGCAAAGCCCTTTTATGTGTGATATAAAGCCTTCTTATATGCTGTGATTCTGTATTTAAGAGTCATGTAGTGCTTAGGGATATGGTTTAGTGGAGGACTTGTCAGTGTTAGTCTTAATGATTGGACTCAATGATCGTTTCCAATCTAGACAATTCTGTGATTCTATATCTCCCTTTGGAAAACATACAGAAAGACAAATTCTGATCATGTTGAAAAGCAGCAGTGTCTGAAAATCAGCACACTGAGTAGTCTCCTGCATCCCAAATACTCTATTAAATTCTTCACTGCATCATTAATTCCCATTATCATCAATTTTTAAGACCATCTATCTCAGCTGTATGTTCTTCACTACCAAAAATGAGGTAGAGAGGCAAAGGGTCAATAGAGCTTTCAATCATATCAAGTCTTTACAGAAAATTTCAGTGCAGGAAGACCAGTTGCCAGGGTTGGTGTGACAAGTTTACAATAGTAAAGGTAAGTAAAATTTTAAAAAATACATACACCATTTTTTCAACTCCTTCCATAGTTATTTTTAAGTTTGCATGTGAAAACTGAACACGACACTGATGATGACCTGACACACATGACTGGTCACAGTCAGTGCTATTGTTGTGGTTTAAATACAGTAATGTCTGGTGGCTCGCTGAGAGTAGAAATGTAGGTTCTGCTGAAACAGTCCCTCAGCATGGTCTTCACAAACCAAGTAACAACAGCAGGACCACCTACTCATCTGCTTGCTGGGGAAAGTAGCACATAGGAACCCAAATAGCTTAAAAAACTTTTTTCCGAACTTCAAAAGTCAAACCATGGAGTAACAGAACAAGTGAGTAAGCAAAGAAAGAAGACCCCGCTCCCAGCTCAGCACTGTGCCTGTGAGACAAAACCCAGGACCTCAAAAGGCAGACTGCATATCCACAGTATTTTTAGAGGGTGCTTTGTCAAAGGGATTTTATCTCAGCTAGTACTTCAAAGCATTACTTCCATGCAGCTATCGCTAATTGGACTAGCAGGTCTCATCCTGCATATCACACTGCACATCTGGATCCACAGAGGAAAGAATTTTACCAGCACCCACAGGCTCTGTGAGCTGAGAGCAGCACAACAGAAAGCTGATTGCTGGACTAAGACTTTAAACTGTTGTATCACACCCAATCCTATTTCTAAGTCTGTTTGTCTGAAGGCAAAAACCAAACCAAACCAAACATACCACCAATCCCTACAGGGAGCCAGACACTAATAAGAACTTCAGCAATACAGACACAAAAATAGTGAGGTTCTAACCAGAGCAGCAATACAAGTAAACTCACTTGTAGCATCTTGCTGAAAATCTATTTAATTTGCATGTCTCATTGATCCATCAGGTGAAAATTGATGTAAGCTCTAGCAAAGTTTGCAGATACATTGTTTAACACAATTGGGGCTACTCATAAACATATGCCAGATGTGCTTTCCTTATCAACTCCACATGCTTTTCTCTCACACAACTTCAGCAATACTTAAAATGTATACAGATGTTAAGTTTTGCTATTTTATGGACATATGTTAAGATGCACATTTTTTCTTATCTCATTCAAATTCACAAGTCTTATTAAGCAGCTGAAAACAGCCTTCTGGTGACGCTCTTCAGTGGTTACTCAGCATCTCCCTGGCCCCAGGGGCACATGTAATAGCTGGCAGACCCCACACCACACCAGGCCACTATAACCAATGCAAGGGCCCGAGGCAGGAGTCAGCAGTTTGGTCTTAGCCTCCTTGTCCAACCTTTAACAGGACTGTACCTATCACTGTGCGTGCCGCAGGGACTGATCAGCAGAATGCAACACTTGCAAACCAAGAAAGTGTTGGTATGTATCCAATCTTGCAAGGTGTAGCACAAGGAAAGCTGTCAACCCTGGTGAGAGGTCCCGACCTATGCTTTGAGTGCATGTCTGACTGGTAGCAGATATATTTGGAACTAAACTTTGCCTCTGAAATGATTTTGATTTAGAGTGATTGGAATGAAGGTAAGATCAATTGCTGCTACTGAGAAACCTGACCCCTCATATACTAAACACCTTCTTATCAAAGGAAAATGTTCCTGAGGACACTGTGCCCTCCTCGCTGCATCAGCACTGCCCACCGTCAGAGCACACCACCTGACAGGCCAAGTCTGCACATCTAGCATGCTTCTGGATGCAAGGTACAAGGTCACAGTCACACATCACCCCTGCACTGACTGGCAGCACCTCAGAGGCACCTTAAATGCCCCCCTGATCTCCTGCCAGGCTGCTCCTGGGCAAACCAGTGGCTTAAATTCCCCATCCTGGCTCCATCCTGAAAGGCACCAGTAAGGCACCAACAGTGAAGCAGCAGCCCAGCCCACCACAGGTATTCTGTTCCCAAGCAAGATGCTGCACATGGCCCAGGCACAACTGTCCTAACTCGCCCAAGCAAGTACTGCATCTCTCCACCCAGCTGAGTAGGACATTTTCAATCTATTGCAGTGAAAACCCATAAAGAGTATAGATATAGAAAGCAAATCTAGAAAACTGCCTTGCAGCACCTCTCTGGGCTCTCCTGTGGTATTGTTGTCCCCTTGACTTGCTGCTAGCTTGTGACTTGCTTTCCACACACAAAAGAAAACTTACCTCCTTCCCCAACCTCTGAACTCTCCACAGCATCGAGCATTTAGCGGAAAAGGCAACACTGAGTCAGGAACATGCATCCAAGTACTTGTAAATAGCAATTACAAAATTCTGGGTCACTGGTATGAACTCCCACACTGCCATTAAGTTACCTTTTTTTATCATTGTTGACGGTTACTACCATTAAGGCGCAGCTTTCGCGGAGTGTGATTGATCTCTGGACCTCAGAGGCTCCATCTCTCTGATGGAGGCTGTTAGCGGCATCCTCATTGTATGGACATGGAAATCAAGGCAGGCATTGGAAGCCAAAGCAATTTGTCCAAGGTCATCCGGCAGACAAAAGGCAGCCAGCAGAACAACTCAAAGCATCTCCTGCACCTCAGCACAGTGAGGTGGCAAAATTATCTTCTCACGCTGCTTATACTATATTCTTGCGTTTATTTCTAATGAGCATGCAATTAGTCCACAAACACTAATTCACAGGTGTGCACCCACAATCTCAGTCAGCGACAAAAATCTTCCCGACCTAAGCGATTTGGGTCCTAACCTCTTCTTTCAGAGCTTTCCAGTTTCTTGTAACTCTCACCAACTAAGTACATTCAGGAACTGATCCATGCAGAAAACTCCCTGTTTCTCCCATCTTTATACTGGACTGTTTTAACCGAAGTACGATGCTGCAGAGCACTCTGAGAGCCCTCAAAGCCCGCCTGGGCAAAGCAGAGAGCACTGCCCTACACACTTACCCGTATGCACTGTCCAAAAACCACAGGGGGGTAAGAGCCTTTCCCCACCAGCCCTTACATCGTCCTTCTTTTACGGCTCACACACGGGCCGGGCAGCGCTGCCCGACGAGCCGGAGCAAAAGCAGCGCTGCGCCGGGAGAAGCCGCCCCGGGAGATGGAGCTACCCCACTGCGACCAGCCGGAGCCAGCCGGCGGCAGCAGCCCCCCAGAGCCGGGGTCTGGGCCGGGGCCCACTCGGACGTGCCCCGCCGCACACACGCACCGCACAGGCCGCGGCCAGCCCTGCCCTGCTCGCGATTCGCACCGAGCATCATGCTGCTGACAGGCAGAGTTCAGAGGCCCTCACTGGGAGCTCTGCGTTCCTGGGGCTTAACAGTGTTCCAGGCATGTGTGTGTGTGTATATACATATCTATATAAATAACTGGTGTGGCATGTATATATATACCTTGTTACAACGGGCAGGCGTGTATCACTTGCCCAAGAACACATTCTACGCACAGNCGGCGGCGGCTGCCCTCACCTGGTGGCGGAGAATGGTCCGCTGGACCAGGCGGGCATAGCCGTCCAGGCGCACCCCCGAGTTGCTGCGGCTCCTCATCGTCTCACGGCCGATCCGCCCGTCCGCTGCTGCCGCTACGGCGCGGCTGCCAAGCCCACCCTCCCCCCGCGGTCGCGATCGGCGCAGAGGCGACCGGAGATGGCGTCGCCCTACTCTCCGCGGCCGGCGAGGCGGAGAGGGGCGGGGCGGAGCGGGTGAGGAGCCCAGCCTCCTCCCTCCCGCCGGCCTGGCGGGCGGGGGGCGGGAGTGGGTGAGAGGAGGGGGGCCTGCCTTTGCGGTGTAGTAAGCGGGAGCTGGCGCAGCGGTTCTCAGAGAGCAGCGACGCCTCTGAGGAGGGGGGACGCTCGAAACCCCAAATTCAGCCCCTGTGAAGCAGCAGCAGAG
>VYZX01028611.1:71304-103066 GCA_013401335.1 Brachypteracias leptosomus | reverse complement strand
AACACATTCTCCCCACAGCTCAGACTTGCTGCATTTCCCCCCTCTCTTCCAAGGAGCGCTTCCATGAGCGGGAAGCCCACCCGCCGCAGCCCTCTCCGCACTACTCTTCGGCGGGGACCCGGAACACAGCCCACGAGCAGGGGCGAGAAGGGGTTTTCTTCCACCGGCCTCGCCGTGCCCCTTGTGCAACCAGGCTGCTATCACCGGGCCCGGCACCCGCGGCCGCTCCACCACTGCCCCCCCGCGCCTCGCCGCGGCTCCGCCGCGCACCGCGACCGGCCTCANGGTGAGGAGCCCAGCCTCCTCCCTCCCGCCGGCCTGGCGGGCGGGGGGCGGGAGTGGGTGAGAGGAGGGGGGCCTGCCTTTGCGGTGTAGTAAGCGGGAGCTGGCGCAGCGGTTCTCAGAGAGCAGCGACGCCTCTGAGGAGGGGGGACGCTCGAAACCCCAAATTCAGCCCCTGTGAAGCAGCAGCAGAGTGCACCGTGCAGTGTTGGCAGCTGCTTGGGCAAGCCTCAGCGCGCTGCCCCGGGAAGCGGCGGGAGAAGGGCGACGACGCCGCGGCCCCCGGGGTCAGGGGAGCGGGGTGTCGGTGCCCGGGGGACAAGCTGGGAGTGAAGGTGAGGCCGAGAGCGTGAGCCGTAGCGCGACAAATGGCAAAAGTCGGGCTAAACTGTCAAAAAAAGAGGCGATTTTATATATTCTCTTCATGAGATAATGAAAAAGCCCAGAATATTTGTTGGAAGCCTCTTTCTTCAGCCGTAAAAAATACTGTTTTGAGATCTGATAGGTTGTCAGGCAGAAAAGCACAAGACTTTATCAGGCGTCGTCACACCCCAGCCTTGGCTTTCCAACTTAATAAATAAACCAGATTGAGAGATTTCTGATGGAAATGAACCTGCTATTTCTATAGGCCCTCACTGAGGAGCATTAAGCAACATGCACTTTTGGCCTGATCTGCCCTTACGTGAACTGTGCTCTGAGGCTGTAGTTCCCGAACATCGGATAGGACATGAGAGCAGGAGGAAGGGAAGTCAGGCAAAGAGAACCAAGACTTAGAAACTTGATAAAGACTTACAAGAATAATAAAAAACCCATGAGTGTTACATGCAGTTGCAAAATCTCCAGTGAGTTCCCCCTGTGCTCCTGGTAACGGGAAGAAAACCAGTGGTAAGCGCAGATGGGTGCTGAGACACAGGAGGTGTTGCAGAGTAGCTGGAGGTGTGGGACTCTGACCCAGACTTCAGAAAGGGTTTGCTGTGGTTTTTTTCTGCTGTCTTTTTTTTTTCCTCATATGAAATTACAGCATTACTAGAGTTAATTTTGTAACTTTTTTTTTTTAATGTTGTGCAGATTTCATTGACTGTGTAACTGACAGCCACAGTTGAGAAAGTAGTCCTAAAAGGAGGCCTGTTGGTTCATTGGTGGCCATCAGCCAGCACTGCTGCAGGTACTGTGCAGCAGGGAGGGGACCAGGCGCTAGTTGGAGGTTGGTTAACTCCACCAGCCAGGGGTGGATCTGCAGCTGCAGATCAGGGGAGGCTGCACAGTCCCAGATGGACCAGTTCGCTCTCCCCTAAGCTCCACACCAGCTTCCTGCTTGAGGGCACAACTTTTTACTGGTGCCAGGCTGTAGTTGTTGTTTATCCATAGCTATGATTAGAGTCTCTGTACAGAGGCTCCCAAGTCAGTTTTGCAGCCACAAGCTGATGCACAGAATTTTACTTTACGCCCAGGGAAGGGACTGCAGCTTCCATCAAGCTCTGGGCTGCCCCAGCTAAACTGCTAGCAGCGCACAGGAGACCTAGTACCAAAAGGATACTACGGCACCCAGTGTGCAAACACTAGTGAAACCTAGTTCAGTGATGACAATTACTTACTGAGATAAAATCATATGCTGCTTTACTACAATATGAGCAAAGTCAGAAAAGATTTCCTCCTCCCAGGGATATATCAAATAAAAATGATTAAAAGAATCCTAACATACATTAGTGTGCAAAAATAAAAACAAACCCAAGGAAAGACTCCAAGCAGGTGAGTGACAGGGGAATATGCTTTTTCATAGTGAATTTAATTATGGAAGCCAAACTCAGCCTATGTGCTTTTGCTCACAGCATTGCAGTGGAAGAGCTTCAGCAGACTCGAGGGCAAGTGCTGGCTGGACAGACTTATGTCAGGGTTTTCTCTGCTAAAAAACAGATCTTCTAGAACCATGAAGACAGTAAATGTAAGAGCTCAGTCAGCTTACATACTGCAGCTGATATAATCTGAACTATAACACAACCCAGTATAAAGATACATTTATCTAAAAGACAAAGTTTATACATATTACGTGTTGTACTTGCTATAAATTTATTACTTTTTTTTTACAGTTGAAAATATAAATACAAGAACATTAAATAAATTTACAAGAAACAGTGCAAAGGCAATTAGCCGAACAGTTAAAGCATTCACAGAAATGCATTCCAGCTACTAGCGGTCCAGTACAGTCTTTATTAACATGCAGTTAAAACCTTGTGAATGAACACAACAAATACTTTAAATTCTCACTTTAAAAGCATATTCATAGTAGTCCTGGACATAGATGACCAAAAAACCTAAGCATTGCATATAGAAACACAAGAGGGTTTAAGTACCGAAGAGGTTCCACTGCTGAACTACAACAGAGCCCCAGATTCCAGGAGGGATTTAACTGATGCTTGTTGTTGGGAAGACAGTTTCCAGGGCTCCATACCGAGTTCTCTGGGAAAGCAAAGCCCTTGCTCCTCTCCAGCATCTATTTGCCTCAAAAAATACCCTTTACAGGGTCTGGCACACTGGTGTGTGGCACCAGTTTGATCTAGCTCTTGCTCCTGGAGCATCCAACCTTTGTCCAAGAACACAAGGAAAAAAGTAATGGCCACAGCTGCCCACTTGTGTGAAGAAGACGCACAACCAGGGCTCAGGCTAGTTTCTGTTCAGGAAGAATCTTCTCAGTGTTTTATGGGCTTTCAGCTGTTGTGCATGAAGAGCCAAGATCTGCCTTTTTCAGAAAAATACCACGAAGGGAATGAAATTTTGCTTCAAGAATTACTGAGCAAGGGCCTCAGAGTTTGGCTTGCCAGCCAAGGGCCAAAGTACAAGCAGAAATACTCAACAGAATAGCTCAAGAGCTGCCCCTTAAACAGCCACACAATTTAACATCTTCTCAGCTACTAAATAGAGCAGCTAGCATTTATTAGCTCTTTTTTTTTCTTCTTAAAAAACCCTAACACTTCTCTACTTTTCTTTATCATTGCAAATGAGAAATGGCAGTGTTTGGTCTCTGGTACCACCACTCAAGATAAAATATTGACCCTGCTGAAATCAATGGCAAAAGCTCCCATCGACTTACTCAAGCCACCAACATAACTTAGTTGTCTTTAATAACCTACTGCCTATCACTCCCTCAGTCACGGCGCTCTGCTTTGATGATACCCAGTTACTAACCCTCTGTGATGTACTAAGAGGTCACTAAAGATTCAAGACTGACAGTGTTTTTATTTACAGTTTGTGTCTAGTGAATATAATTAAACCACTGTATGGGATTTCACTTACTGAACAAACTTCTGTGTCATTCTACGTTACAGTTAATTAACTCAAAGCAAAATGCAAAGTTAGAATAAAAGTTAAAACACCAATTATTTTTCTATACATATGAATATTTAAATTTATATTACAAGAAATAAATATAAAAGTATCATTAAGATGCTTAAAGGCTGATATTTTTGTGTTTATGTACATCACTATAGAGTTCGCTATTACAACGTACAAAAAGTTGAAGACCAGGTAGCTAATGTTTTTAAAGATAACACCCTTTGTATGCACAAGTTGTAACTTCCTACATTTATACAATACTACTATGCATTATAACCAGATAAACTTAGTTTTAACTAAGTTTATAACCAGATTAAAACTTAGTTTTAATGAAAAAAAGTCTAAACAAAACTTTCTTTTAAATGTAAAAAACAACCTTAAAAAACCCTCTAATGAAGAGTCAAAATGGCAATGTGCTGGCTGTAATCTGACATCCAAGATACCTTCTCAAAACAGTAGCTTCCTTTTTTTCTTTTCTTTTAAAATAATTGTCCATGTCAATCCATTGCCTGGCTGCCTTGAGGTTCCAGTACCATATATTAAATAAAATCAGTTCTTTGTCTGCTCACATTATGTAAAACTGTTAAAGTAAATCTCTACTTCACACTGTAAAACAATGTGCGGTTTAAAAGGAAATCACATTTTCTCAATAAAAGTCAGGCTTCCCCTCTTTGAAGTCCTTCTGAGTGAGACATGGCTTTTTTGGCTGCCTGCATCATCCTTTTCTTCAAATACAAGTTGTTTGCCCGAAAACTCATGGAGACACACATCACCATTCTTCTCACTGGAAATATGGCCTGTTGAAACAAAAAAAAAAAGTACACTCCCTATAAGGTTCAGAATCAGATCTCCCATGCTTCTGCAGCCACTGTAGGGTGTTCACGCACTCTGGTTTTCTTCCTGCAACGTTTCAAAACATGGATTTTTCTGTACCTATTCTGTAAGAGATTAGAGAGATGTTAATATATATATGCACAGTAGGATCCCACATTTTAAGCAGTGACGGTCACAATTCTCAGGGTGCAGACTTTGCCTTGAAATAAATATCACTAGGTAAGAGGCAAAATACTTCTCATTCTAGTTTAACATATTAAATTTAAAAGGTGTCTTGGGTTTGCTATGCACCTGAAACAAGAAAGTTTTTCTTGCTTTGAAAGGCACTCAACTTGCAGCACTTATTTCTGAAGAGCAAGCAGAATATGGCCTAGGTCATATCATGGTTCTGAGCCATATTTAGACAGAGAATATTACACATTTAGGTCAATCTAAAACGAACATGTATAATACCACTGCTGATTGAAGCCTGTAAGTGAAGTGTTCCTTGAATGCTCAGTTCACAGCATAGAATCTCCTACCTCTATACATCATGTTCTAGATAATATTTATGAGAATAACAATTTTTTTCTTGTAATTATTTGTGGAAATACTTCTGCTTGGATATTGATTTTGTTGTTGTTGTTGCAAAGTAGTCAAGTTTAAAAGATCTGTCAGGACCCTGATATCACATGTATCATATCAGCAGGGAGTAAATTATAAGGAATACCAGGATGGGGAAAACAAAACCAGAATGAGTATTTCTTTTGGGAAGGGATAATTTTCTTTAAACACTGAGAAATTATTCACAAACAGAGAGCTGCCATTTATCATTTATACTAGACACAGAATTAATGAAAACCATAAAACATCCAAGTTTGCTATTTGTGTTAATATTCACAACACTTATACAACATCATCATGATTCAGTAGGTGTCAGTAAATCTACCAAAAAGACACAACAGTGACAGCAGAAAACTGCTTGCAGGTGATGGTTTTAGGAGGAGGAAGACACTGGTGAGAAATCTCTAGGCAGTGAAAGATGACTCTATTACAGGGATCAAAATCTGATCCTCTCTAGTACATCTGGATTCAGTCCATCAAATGCCTCAAACATCCTGGAGCAGAATTCTGCTTTGACTCTGTCCTACCCTTTCACTCCCACTACTTCAAGCTTCTGAACCTTTCCAGAAGGGGCAGGGCCAGATTACAGGATGCTCTTCAACTATTTATTGTTAGGGTCACCAGACAGAGAAGTATTTGGTGACATCCCCCCCCTGTACTTTATCCCTCACACAGAATGGATTCTGCTGCTTGAGTGACTGGGCTGGGCTGCCCTTCTCTATTCTGCTTGGGCCAGAGCCCTCAAGCACATGGGTTTAGTATTGGTCACCCAAACACTCCCCCCAGAAACTAATCCTTCACTTCAGGCCTGCTGCATACCTTTCAGCAGTTATCCTACTGATTCAAGCAGATCATCAGCTCATCAGCTGCATTGAAATCTCAGTGGCAAACTTCTCTTTGGAATGAGAGATGGCATTTTTTAAATAAGACATGGACATGTACCCCTATTTGATAATGCTTATTACCAGTTTGAAAGTGTAATGCATATAACTTCAACATCTCAGGATGGGAGCTTAAGGGAGTGGATTTATGATGGTGGCTGTCAAAGATATTACAAATTCCATGCCAAACTACTGAGCTGCCACTGGACCCACAAAATGGAAGCAATGGCCCAACAGATGATGCAAACCTCTTAAGTATAAAACCTAATACTTAATTATTAATTTAAAAGAACGGTACCATTTAAACAGGCACATTTAAACAGAGTAAGATGAGCAGAAGAGCTTTGTTAAGCAACTCAAATCAGGTAAAGGCTGCAACGACAGAAAATAACCATACTTGCTGGCACTACAATTATGCACGTATAGTTGCTTAACCCCTTGCCTGACTATGACTCTTATTTTAGAAGGAGTATTGAAAATAGCTGTGCCTTAACGTCAGGGGAAAATGTGAGAAGAAAATAAGGCTATTCTGTGAACAAATTCAGAAAGGTGTTTTCTGTTCCTCATTGAGGAAATCTGCAGGTTCAGCCATGTGATACCTAATGGTAGTTCCTCAAACATGCAAACCTGCTACAGAAAAACAGAAAGCAAGGAAATATGGCATGAAAAGACAAAGTTACACAGTCCAGTAGGCAAGCAAAGCCACAGGCTGTATAGACATCCCAACTTACCACGGCAAGTCCTTCAGTCCCGCATCTGGAACAGCATTTCAGTGGAAGTAGTGAGGCCAAAACCATTAAATGTTTGTAGCTTGGTACATTTATGACATAAGTCTTAATTTCTAGAGTGTTCTCTTTCTGGAGCTCACTTTTTAAAGAAGATACAGCAAACGAGAAGGTCCTGTGTTCCTATCTAACACCAGTCAATTACCTTTTGGAGACATTTGCCCAGCCCTTCTGAGATACAACTGCCTCATGGTTGGAAGATTAAGTGTAAGGAATTGCCTCAAAGAGCTTTGCTGGGCGGACCAACTATCCAAGCATAAGTTTAGCCTCTTCTTGTGGAAGTCCTAAAGACCCAGATGAATTATTTAGTCAAACTATGAAGGCAAGGTATCATACAACCCTTTTGGTATGAATACAGGATGTGGTACAGAGGTCATAGCACTCTAAACATACAATAAAATACAACAGGAGATGAGGTGGGTCATCTGAGACATCTCTGTTTCTGACCATATGGGAACAAAGTCCTATCAAAGTTCTTTCAGCTGCTTTGTCCAAGAAGTTCTTGGCACAGAACATACAGACTCTCACACTAGAAAGATCTAATTATGTGGATAAACTAGGACATAACTGGAGCATGTCCCACAGATTTGGCATCACCTAATGGTTTAGACCACCAGTTTTGCATCTTATTCTAAAAAACGACCCAAATCAACAAAAACTTGTTCCAGAAAGCCACAACAGGATCATTCACTGAGTTGCTACAATAAACAAGTTCAATAAAACATTTCTGCCATCTTTCTTTCTGCTGAGAAAAGTAGTCAAAACGCTTTTGTAGCTTCACATAATCATGCCAAGTGTTGCAGGGAGAGGTGGAATCAGAGTAACTAACGTAGCTGGGAAAAAACCCTACAAGACATGCTGGCTTTTGTGCCTGAAAATTTCTCTTTGACAGGTATTACTTCTACCTAAAAATATTGCCTTGCTTTGTATTTGATGACAGTGAGAGTTCCTGGATTCTGGTTCTCAACTGACCTGTTAGATACAACGTATATTAATTATTGCATTGTGTGGTATCCAAACAGAGAAGTTTTATAAAGGAATGACCAAAAAAAAAACCCCCGAAACTAATTTCACAAGCTCAAGTTGGAAAGCTCTTCAGGGCATGTCCAAATGCCATTTTCTGAAGTGTTGTGATTTCTTTACCATATGCAGCTAGTACATCCAAATGGACAGCAGCCTATTAAGGGGGCTGCACATATGAATTCCACAGCTTTTACTCTGTATATCTAAGAGATTATCTGATGAGATTATCTCATTGATTATCTGCTGTCCTCTGGTAACATATGCCAGCAAATAAGGACAGTAGAGCCTCTGTGAGCATATTCTATAACTTCATACCAAACAAGTTAGCTGATGGCATGACTTCTTAGCATCAGCTCTTGATGAATTGGGAAAAATACCTCTGGCACACAGGAGTAATGTTCTGTAAGTTTTGCTCAATTTAGGCTTTTGTACATTACAGATTTATAAATTATTTTTCTCTTTGAAAAATTGATTGTCTTTACTGAGAGCTCAAATCAGCAGCATGATGTTTGTCCAGCTAGAGTGTGAAAAACTAGATTATGTCCACTGAGAAAAGATTAGTAAGTACATTCAGTGGAGATTCATACCTAGTTTTCTCAATAGACAAATAAGCCACATGAATTTGCAAGTGGAATCAGAGTGCTAAGTACACCTGCATTTCAGCTTCTCAGGAAGAAGAGCAGAGGGTAAAAGTTAGTACTGTGTTTGAGCAGGAAGGATAGAGAATTTTACTTCTGAAGAATGTTTCCTGCAACAAACATACAGTTCTGTTAGGCAAAACCAGGGGAAATAAAGAGCTATAGAGAAATTCGGTTTCAATAGTTACTCTGCAAGCAACAGTGAGCAGCCCTCTCAGCAGTGCTCTCTTTACTGAGGTGATTTTATAAGTTACAGTTTCCATTTTCTCTTTTCCTCTCATAAGTAGCTTCCATGTGACCATTCCATTAATATTCTTCCTCATATTACCTCCTACATAATTTCCTTCATACTTTCAAGCTATATTATTATCCTATATTTCTTTCTTCAGTCATTGCTTGTTTTAATAAAGTCTAAAATATGAAGTGTTTTGAAACATGTTTGAAGTTTATTGTCATACAATAAGGTGACAAGAGAAGTGTTAACAGCAGCTTCTGGTACATAATTGCTATAATAATGAATATTACTTATTATTTGACATATAAATCAAGAGTTCCCACTGAGTAGGAGAAATGGATATTTTAAAACTTTGTCTACAGTTCCCTAAAATAGACGTGTGGTATTACTTGTGAGGACATCCTGAAATATTCTGACCCTACACTACCAAAATTATAATTTGTCAGCACTTCACTTTACGTTAACATGAAAGAGCACAGCACTTACGTTTTAAGACAATAAAAAAAGCTTGAAAATTTTATTTTGCGTTATACATACCATTTCCATTCACATGCACTGAATAATCATTATTCATTAGCAGTGTTGTAGAGTTAGTGGAGTTACTGTTTGATTGTAAGGAATTGGAAGAACTGGATACTCCTTGATTTACAGTCTGCTTCTTCAAACCATTAGTAGCAGTTCTACTCCAGTCTACAACAGATAGATGTCACAGAAAATAGCACAACTCATACAACCAATATATAAAAACATAGTAATGCAATTGACTTAAAATAAAAATAAGGCTTTCCCATTCTCCTCACAGTATTCAAGACAGAATGATATTCTCCTAAGAATTTAGGATTCTTTATGTTTAAAATTATTTAAATCTAGTTCCTTTTTCTCTTGTCCCATTTTTAATACAAGCAGCCAACTGTCAGTTTTACAACTGCAAACCAGATTACAAAAATAACTAAAGTACAGTTGATTCTCTAAATTAAAGTGTATAAAAATTATACAGCTTTATGAGAAGTTAACTACTGAATAACAAATAACATAAAATAATTTATAGGGTTTTTGGTTTAATCTATGCTTCACCTTGTTTTTGTGGAAGTTACTGGTAAAACTACAGTTGACTCAAGCTGGAATGAATCTTACCATTTCTAACTGATCAAGAGTCTTCTGCAAAGACATGCTTTTATACTGCAGTGAAAGAGATCAACTGCCACTAACAGCTGAATGCCACAGCATGTAAGAACTACATCAACTACCACCTTTAAAGAGTATAATTTTGGAGGTTTATTATGCCACGGATAATAAATTTGAACTGCAGCTGCAGCAACATGATTTACTGAATTTTTTAAAGAAGGTATTACAAAATACTAGGAGCTTAACACTGAATGTAAGTACTCAGAAGCAGAAAAAAGGAGAAATATTCGTATTTACCTGAGTTTTCAGCCAGCCTGAATTTCCCACAACAGAGATATCTTCTCCACTGTTTACGGACATTCTCCTTTGTTACACAATAGAAGATAAAAATGAAGAACCCTGCAAAACAGTAACACCAGAGAATGTTGCAAAATTGACTTTTACTACTTCTTAATGAACCATGTTTTGGGTTTCTCTTATTTCTTTTACATTTCTAATAAAAAGTAAATAACATCTTTCTTTGGTGAAAAAAGTTTACAATGGAACACTGAAGAGAATTTTTCCCTTACATAGATCATAGAATCATAGAATGGCTTAGATTGGAAGTGACCCCAGAGATCATCTAGTCCAACCTCCCTGCCATGGGCAGGGATACCTCTCAACTAGATCAGGTTGCTCAAGGCCTCATCCAACCTGGCCTTGAACACCTCCAGGGAGGGGGCACCCACAACCTCTCTGGGCAAACTATTCCAGAGTCTCGCCACTCTCATACTGAAGAACTTCTTCCTAAGATCTAGCCTAACCTACTCTCCTTCAGTTTAAAACCATTTCCCCTTGTCCTGTCGTTGGACACTCTCATGAAGAGTCCCTCACCAGCCTTCCTTAGGTTCCCTTCAGGTCTTGGAAGGCAGCTATAAGGTCCCTCCAGAGCCTTCTCTTCTCCAGGCTGAACAATCCCAGTGCCCTCAACCTATCCTCATAGCAGGGATGCTCCAACCCCTGGATCATCTTTGTGGCCCTCCTTTGGACCCGCTCCAACAGATCTATGTCCCTTTTATGGTGGGGACACCAGAACTGAACACAGTATTCCAGATGGGGTCTCACAAGAGCAGAGTAAAGGTGAAGAATCACCTCTCTTGACCTGTTGGTCATGCTCCTCCTAATGCATCCTAGAATACGGTTGGCCTTCTGGGCTGCATGAGCACACTACCGGCTCACGTTGAGCTTCTCACCGATCAACACCCCCAAGTCCTTCTCCTCTGGGCTACTCTCAACCCACTCTGTACCCAGTTTGTAGTTATGCCTGGGATTGGCCCGACCCAGATGCAGGACCTTCCACTTTGACTTGTTGAACCTCATTCAGTTGGCACTGGCCCATTTCTCAAGTCTGTCAAGGTCCCTCTGAATGGCCTCCCTTCCCGCGAGTCCACTGTGTCACACAGCTTAGTGTCATCAGCAAACTTGCTGAGGGTGCACTCAATGCCACCATCCCTGTCACTGACAAAGATGTTAAACAGCACTGGACCCAGAACAGACCCCTGAGGAACTCCACTTGTCACTGGTCTCCACCCAGACCTACAGCCATTGATCACGACACTGAGTGCGACCCTCCAGCCAGTTCTTTATCCACTGGGTGGTCCATCCATGAGGGGAATCGTACACACAAAAGCAAGAACAGCAAATATAACCAGATGCACAAAGTGCATAAAGTTCCCTTCCATCAAATAAGAAGGGAAACGTTCTGCAGATCCTGAAATTTACTTAATGCTTTGTCAAAGAGTTTGATAAGACACCATCAGGCTATGCAGCTGTTAGCACATGCTGTGACACTGTCCCATCTTTTATTAGCAGCTAACCTGTTACAACCAACTGTAACAGAACAGTAATGCTACAGAATTTTGAGCATTCATACAAAGAAAAGAACTCATACCTAAAATAATAGCAAATGGTACCCCCTTTACCACAAATTCACACCCAAGCAAAAAGAGATGGGGCTCATCCCTGTCTCTTGCCAATGCCACATTACAGGCTCATTGTCTGCTTCTCATTCACTTCTAACTGACACAGGGTGGGACTCAACTTTCTCCCCTTAACAAAAAGTGGCACTCGGTCTTTGCACAATTTTCCATCTGCAATGTGTCCCTTAGAACAGATGCATTAGGTTTACAATGAATAGAAAACAGAAAGGAAAACTAAATGATCAGACCATGGCAGATACGTTATGTTTATGCTGCTTTTAAGCCCAGAAACATTGGCATAAGCTTAAAGTCCAAACAATTTATACATCCTTATTACTTCAAAATTTGCCAAGTACCTGACTTAAAACTGGGTAAAAGGGGAACTTAGCTTTACACAATGGATTACTCCAACCTCACAGAATCTAGTCTTGTATTAGTTCAACACAATCCCACATAAGACCTGGGAAGATGTGGGTTCAATCCCTCAAGTTACCAAAGAGTAAGATACTCAAAAATCAACATAGCAAACAGGGGAGGGGTATATACACTGAATTGCAATCTTCATTGCTTTAGTCTCTCTCAGAAAACATCCAGCCAGTCATCTGAAGCACCATTCAAGCAGAAGTTTGTATCCAAACTTCAGTAGAGCAATTCAGGTATACTTAGGTAACTGTACACATCTACAGTACCTCCCATTTATATGAAAGCTTTTGCAGCCTCTGAAAATCTGCTTTTGGATATTTCCAGTAGCATCCTGGCCTTTACAAACCTGTAGGCCTATGTATTTACTTCCTGTATGTTCTTAAGTACCAAGCCATGCTTAAGAGTTAGACCACTAAGTTTTAGATGTTGGACCCCTTTGTTGAATGTCATACCTCACCCCTAAGCCTTAGGGGTAAGTGGAGAAATGATACAATTTTCACTACATTAATTGCATTATTATGTGAACACTGAGTAACTGAGGATTTACAATTGATCTATTAACTAGGGAAATAGCCACTTCCAGTGGTGTCTCGTTTGCATACATTTTTAAAAGAACAATATTTTTCAATGTAAATATACTATACCTACAAGTAGTAGCTAGCTTTCCTGTACATTACTATAGCATAACTGTAACTTAAGATTACAGTAGAGCAGTATCATCTCTAATTGAATTAACACGTTCAAGCATGTATCAAAATTACATCTTTGTTGTCAAATCAAAAAAATGCTATTTCCAAATGTTTTGCTCATTATATTGTATGCAATGGGTGGTCACATGAAGGATAAACTTACCTTGCAAAGTGTTGAAAATGGTAAAGAGGTAAGTAAATACCTCATTTACTGTAAAGAAAGCAAACCCCCAAGTAATTCCCAACAAGAACGTGAGGCCGGCAACACTCCTAAGGTCTTGAATACTGGTTTTTCTTTGAGCACCAAGTTGTTTTTTCTTTTTGATACGACAGAGCTGGATCAGCACAACAATGAACATGCTGATATTGATCAGGAATATCAGGCAAAAGTATCCCACAGCAGTAACATAGAAGACAACGTTATTTTTAATCCAGCAGCTAGAAAACAAGAACAGTCTGTCAAGCATTATCAGAAACAGAAATTAAATAAAATAAATATGAGATAAAGGTGTAGCTTGTTGCACATGCAAAGCATTTTTGCCTCTTTAGTAAAAAGACTCTTTTTGGCCAAAGGGTAAGAGCTTTTATACAAGCAGTAACCACAAAACATATGACATACTGTAGAGCTATAGCATTTCAAAGCTCTCCCATTGCTCCCTTCCCTTCCCCACCTTTACTTTAAAGAAAAGCAATTTCATAGGACCTCCCTCCATCCCCCAAAAAGCACCTCCCATTAACTCACAATTCATCAGGTCTGTTTATTGAAACCTTTCCAGTGGTTATAAGTCCATAATTATCTGGAGATACTGCCAACACAATGGACACAACTACTGCTGGTAACCCTAAAAGATTATGAGCAAACACAGAAGTGAAAATTATGACAAGGATTGTATTATGAAATCTATAACTTGTTTCTGAAATTTGTCTGTTGAATTCTGTTGACTACTAGCTGTCTGAAAGAATCTAAAAACTAGAGTTTTTAAACTGCTCAGGAGCACAACTTGCAAAGAAACAAGAGTTCTTTTCCATAGCTAGCTCCAAACCTTTCTGAATAAGGCAATAATTTATTACCATCACTCATCAAATGGATTAAAACATCAAATACAGGATACCTGATTTTCTTTCTTACACCTGTTTTAAGAAAACAATGCTATTGATTTTAGTGCCTTCACTCATGTTTACTCAATTGGCCAGAGATGATAATCAGGCCCAGAATCTCTTCATTCTTTATCCAGTTCGATCCATTTTGCTGCTTTTTGTTAGCAACACTGCTATGCCAGAAATGGAATATATATACTTATTGGCATTTCTTTTCAAAATTCAACTGATGCCATCCATCTGGTAAGTGGAAATGGAAGTAAGCACACTGAAAATTGGTTCTATTGTACTTACACAATGTAATTCAGTATCAATTTGCATTGCAGTAGCCTCAGATCTGCAGTTAGGGGGGAGTTCCATACCAATGCAGAGTATCTAGGATCAGGTTTATTGATATAGAATACCTGCTTACAGCAAGGTCATAACATTTAATGACTGCTTCATTTTTATTTCTGAACTGTTGTCACATTCACTGAAATACTTAAGAGGATTTGTCTATTTAGCATCCAAAAGGAAAAAAAAAAGCGCAATAAAAAATACATACCCCAACCAACAATGCAAAATTTAAGAATGTATTTCCGTACATAGGTATTAAAGACTTTCACAAGGGCCAGATACATGTGGAAAGCTTCTAGGCCCATCCAGGTGAAGGAAACCAAGAGGAAATAGTGAAGAAATACTGCAACTGCAATGCATAGGCCTCGTGTATCATACAGTGCAATCCATGAATCAAGGAGGAAAACTAAGTTGAGTAGAAGTAATGCAGCACACAGCTGAATAAGGATTTTGGAGGGATAGTCTCTCCGGATTTTCCTAAAAAAAAGCAAATTAGTGAGATGATATCAATTGTCCACAGATCCCAGGCTTACTTCCTCTCTTGTACTCCTTAGTGAACAAATGCCAAGAAAAAAAATTCACATATTTACATTCATATATAATGCTTCACACACTGCATTTATACATGACGAGAGTAATTTACAAAAGATTTCCGAATTAATGGTCTTTATCAACAAAGTTTGTTATAATAAGGTTAAATAAATGCAATCACTTGGATTCTTAAGAGTTTAGTACCATGATTTTTTTTTTTTTTTTTAGATTGCATGCTGTACTTCTCCTTGCTACAGTAATTCCAAAAACCAAGATGTGATTGTTCTTTATTGCTAAGATAGATTAGGCTTTTAACTGGGCTTCTAAAGTCTTAATAGAGACAAGTAAGTCCTTGATGACAGTTAAGCCTCAAACGTAAGAAAGTGTTCCAACAAACAACAAAGGATACAAATGTGTTTAAAAATGCTATCATTCTGCACTGCTCTCTCTATGTTATACCTTAAACAAACACATTCCTTCACGCTTCTTTCTAATAATCCATTATAAAATATTTAGGAGCGCTACTTCTTCACTTCTTACTACACAAAGCCTCATGGTTCACTCACTTGCCCACAAGATTAACATTCCTGAGGACTGAATAAACACCTTCCCCGTAAATTAGACAAATTTGTACATAATTAACAAAGACAGAATCCATAACTATTTGGAAAGCACTTCGCAGTGAAGACTACAAGCAATCATAATTGAAGAGCAATGGGAGTTTAGTTGAACAGTACTTACTCAAAGGCTATGTAGGTCACAAGAGTAACAGAAAGAAAAATTGCAGAGAGGCCACAGCCTATATAGGATATAAAAGTCAGTACCAATTCTTGTGTGGGACTTGAAGGGGTATTTCCATACAAGTTCTAAAATAGAAACAGAAGCTAATTTCAGAGAACATGTTTATTAAAAGGAAAAAGATCAAAATATCCAAAATGCACCTTTCCCTCTTCAATTAAAAAAAACCAAAACAAAACTGTTCTTTTCATCATGGATTTTATAAAGTTAACTGAAAAACAGAAAAGCCAACCTAGTCCTGCAAGGAGCTGAGTTGGACTTGATGATCCTTATAGGTCCCTTCCAACTTGAGCTATTTTATGATTCCGATTGTGAAATCTCATTTGATTAAAAGTCTGTTTTAAATTTGATTTATCCTTGTCTTTATTTCCTACAATATAAAGACCTGCCTAAATGTAAAAGCTGCAGTTTAACAAGTGTTTAAGGAATTTTTTTCCTCCAGTGGAACTCCTGAGCACTCATTCAACAAGCAGCTTAAGCACATGACTAATTGTATGGCCATATGTATTAACACTGAAGTGAACAGAATCCAAGTAGCATTTCATAGGTGGTATGTGTTTACTGAATTCTTATTTGCTTATGATAACGGATGCTTAAATGTATTCTTGAATCAGGGTAAAATTGCATAATTTTTTTAATAATTACCATCAAAACTGCAAAGCTTGTGAGGTGGTTGCATGAACAGACTGTTTCATTTACTCTACTTTCTTTAACTATGCAGCCTTCATATGACCAGCCTCCATGTCCACCTGGTGAAGAAAAGAGCTTTGTTATCCATAAAAGCCTTGATTTATATTAACGTGAGCTAATATGTCTAAACCAGCATGATATCATGGGTGATATCAAGTACTCACCATTTTTACTGAAGTCCCAAAAAACACATCTAACTGTTGAATTATCCTGTTCAGGAAGTTAAAGAAAAGAAACATGTTTTACTAACTGTGAGTTTATGATCAAGTAATTTATGAATTATCTACAAAATGCAGGCAAGACTAAAGACTGTATATGGCAAATATACTTTTTTTACATGAATGCAAAATGAATTTAGGTGCAGAGAACAGATTCATATTGCAACATGCATATGAAAATAAGCTGAACAAAGTCACTGTACAGGAGTTAGCTCTCATGCTTATGCTAAGATTCTGTTCCTGGTAGAACATTATGAATGCTCTTTCACTGTCTTCTCACACTATACAACTTCTTGGGATTTCTCATCCTTCCTGATTTTCTAAGTATCAAGAACATGACCACATAGAAAGGAAAAACTTTCTCATTTGGAAACATTTGATCCCTTTATATTACCATGATGTTAAAGTTTTACATATAGGTCTTACACACAGATGAAAATACTAAAAATAGTAGCAGTAATACACTATAGTGCTGCATATACTAATACTTCTACAGTTATATCTCAAAACTAACTCAGTGTGATAACAATACAAGTAAAGACTACACTAAACCAGCTTGTGAAAAAAGCTTCAGGTACATTAGTGAAATCACTACATTTTTCTGTTTATAATATTTCAGTATTTTAAACTCTTAAGATATGGGACAGAAGACTTTAATCCTTGATGGTCATTTAGGAAAGAGATGCTGTGTATGAGCCCTAATACTTCCAGATGACACAATCCTATGTTCCAGTTTAAGGAACAACTTTCCCCATAAGAATAAAGACTTGTATTACTTTCTGGATGTGTAGCACCTACAAATGTCATGTCTACACAGCATGTCCATAGCAACCCCCACTGTCAGGCTTTCACCTAAGATTTTTTTATTCTTTGAAGAATAAAACAGAAGGGTGGTAGGAAAGACAAAAACTGGATGGATAACAGATAGAACAAAATTACCTGAAACCATTTGAGAACAAAAATTTATACCAGTGATAAATAAGCAAAGATGAGTGATTTTGAAAGTCCAGATGGAGATGAAATTCTACAACTCCAACAGAGGCAATGAAACTGTACTTTAAGTCTGTCAAAATGTAAATCATACCTGATTAGGTTTGATATTCTGTAAAGTGACAGTAACATTTTCCTTTAAGTTTCTAATTGTTAGGTTAGCAACACTTGATGATATAACACTGCTGATTAAAGATGCATTCTTCAAGGACAGATCCTGGAACACAAAAAGAATCAGATTTTTAAATCTTAAGGAAAACAATAATACAGTACAGTATTTACAAGCTCAGTTATCATGCAAAGTGCGCACTGGGCAAAATCAATTACTTCTCAAATCAGAAGTTTTGAAATGTTTTTTGTGCGAATGAAGTCCACTGATATTTTATTTTGCTATAGGCTTGACTTTAAAACCCTTATGAAGAGAGGATCAAAAAGATACCTGGAACACAGTGGTCTTTTTAAAGAAGTTGAATATAATTCTAGAAGCCAAGTTCAACTCTTCAGGGGGTAAATTTGTCAGCAATGATGAAGGAAGTGCAACTGATCCAAGATTATTTAAATCATTAATTGCATTAACACCTAGAGAGATCTGAAAAAAATAAATGCAAGCATTATGCTTCATTTCAGTTGCTAAAGAAAAATTAAATTATGACTTATTTTCAGTTTAAAATTTTGAAACACATATCTATGTAATCACTGTCAGGAGCTCACTGCTGCTCTCTCACTCCTCTCCTGCTCCAATGATAAATAGCATCTGCAGGCCTGAAAAGGATGCAACTTATTTCAGGTCTGCCTACCATTGAAAATACTCTGGCTTGACCCATTTGCTTACAAGACAGAAAACATGATTGTGGTGGATAATATTGATCTGAAAAAGGTGAAGAGGAACAACCCATGTAGGTCTGTGTAACTGTGTAGGGACATTAACATTTCACAGCACAGAAGCCTGCAACGGCAAATTATGAAGTACATCAGAATTCAGAAAAACTGTAAACAGCCTGTATTTGTCAATAGGTTTTTAAGTATGGTAGGTTAAGCAGAATCTAAGAACATAAACCCTAACTTTATGATCATCTGGAAAAAATAAACCAGATAAGCTACAATTCAGATATCTCAAGAGCTCAGTGATCTAACATTATTTTAAAAAGATACGAACTCTCACCCAGTTTTCTGTGCTGAATGTATAGGACAGAAAGCTCTGTTTAGTATAAAATCTGTAACATTTTCTTGTCACACGTTAGTCACTTTACATACAAATATCATTTCAGAGTTCCTAAGAGATGTGAAACATCAGCAGAACTGAAGAAAAGAATTATCCATGCATTCAAAGAATGGCTGTAATAGGAGTAACAGTGTGAGCTCCCCACAGTTTAACTCTTCTGTTTAGACCAGTGGTCTCCAAATACTTTTGATCATGCATCCCCTAAAACTTAGTTGAACATGCATATATATCTATTTATAAGTTATATGCATGTACTAGTGTACTAATAATATATTATGCACAACATAGGACATACACAAAAATAGAATTTTTTAAAGGATGAGATAAAGATTAAAAACTATTTCTAAATATTTCTTGAAGTTATTAATCATATAAAACAATATTTTCTTCCCACACCCCAATAGGTGTGCACACCCTTGGGTGCACACACCCCACTTTGGAGATCACTGGCTTAGACAGCCACCAAAAAATCCTGAATTAATTCCACAAAAGCATTCCTGTTACTCTGGTTTGAACTAGATGATATTTGTTGAAAATTCTCTGCATTTCATTGCCAGTGCCATGAGATTTCCAGAAAGTCATTACTTAGCAAATACCTATTTTTCAGCACTACCACTTCCTAGCCACCTCACACTCATGGACCACATAGCGCTAAGAAAACAGAAAAGAACTCTAATGTTACCATTTCATGCCATTTTCAGCATCACAGAACAGTTCAGTACTACTTATGGCTCATGCTACATTAAGTTATTTCCTTCTTTTAAAGAACAGAACGTGCCAAATATTGTCCAGAACTTTCCATCTTTCCTTCCTTAACCCTCCAAGGCTGGTATTGTCCAAATTATTTCCTCAACCAGGAGGGAGGTTTTGAGTGAGACAAAGTGGATCCAAATTTTCTAAGCACTTCTTTCTTGGTGAGATGAACTAGCCATGAGTGACAAATGTATGAATGCCATTATCCAAGCAACATAATAGCTCTTTCCCGGAACCCTCTGCAATTAATCTTCTTCTAACAGATGAAGCTATCTGGCAACACTCCTTGACAAATTTCAGCACTGTCAGGGTGGATGATTAAGTGACTCATGATTCAGGTCCTTTGAAGCAAAGTTATTCCGTCAAGCACTCTGTCCATTCCAGTGTTCTGGCTGTACCCTCTCTAACAGCTTATTAGTTGAATGCCAGTTTCTGCTACGTCTGTTGCTTATTTACACAATATAGAAAAAAGCAAAAACTACCAAGGGCTTCAAAAACTAAGTAATTTTTCTCTGACAAGAAACACTGACAAGAGATCCTGAAAGCGACACAAACACAGAATGAACTCATGTTACATATAAATATAGAACCATAAATATCTAAAAACAAATGAGAATTTTCTAAACATTTAAAATTATCAGTGTTTAACCTGGAGATCAGCTGAGTCCTGGACAGCAAAAGACATTTGGTTGGAGCGGATGCTATTGGTTTTGACAACTGCCAGAGCCAAGGAAGGGGAGGCAAAATCAGCAGACATTGCTGAAAAGTTCAGTTTGAAGCCAATATAATCCACCAGTTTTATAATTCTGTTAACAAAAAGAGATACTTAGTATTACCAAGCACATAGACTCAGAATTCTCAGGCAAGTTGTGGTTATGGAGCAGCAGCAATCCAAGCATAGTGTAAAATACAGCTGACTCTGCTCACTTATTGTACTGTCAAGACAAAAAACTCCACTGCTTTCTACAGCATTTCAATGGCATATATTATAGTAGAGCTGGTAACACTAGAATGATATTTCTTTTGTTTTGTCTAAGTTTATTAAAGAACAAGATACATTCTTTTGGATTATAATTATGAAAAAATGAAACTTGCCTAAGCTAATTTATCAAGACAGTCGATACAACACACCTTTAATCTATTGACAGAATGACCCACCTGTTAGAAATTCGGGGTGGTAGCGGCTGAGATGCAGTTAGGACTTTGCTAACCTCACTAACCATCCTTTTGACATCTTTTGGCTGTACTTTTCCAGCTGCTAAATCATCTTCTATTTTGGACACAATTTGCTCAGTTGTGGAGATATTAATTGTGGTATATGCAGAAGTCGTGTATGTGGTAGCTGATAGTATCTTTCCTGTGACAAAAGAAAAGTTGTGCATTTAATTAAACATGGCTTCAACAAATGAAGTAAGCTCTGAGAAGCAGAAAAATTAAGCAGTTCTCTTGGCCAACACTTCTTACCACAACTTGTAGGGTGTCTGAACATGTTATGTGAGACAGAATCCCTTTTTCTCCCTATCAGCTACTCTGCAGATAGCAATACTTTAAATCTTAAGAAAACATAAAGCAAGGTTTCAAACAGACAGCATTAATTCCAATTTTTATTGATTAAAAAGTTCCTCATGTTAGACAATTAGTGATGTTAAATAATCTATTAATTTTGATTTTTTGCAACTGGATGCCTGAAAATGGAATAAAATCAAGATCAGCAATTTGAAAAGAAGCTTGTAAAGATGTTTATGGTCTTCGTAGGAAAATACATAGCCACTAAGAGTATTTCTAAGCAATAACAATATTTTAACAATATTGCTTTGCAATATTTTAAATATTAGCTTAGTCAAAAAAAAAAAAAAAAAAAAAAAAATCTACCTGGCTCTGTGACTTAATTTTTTCTGCCAAAGGTACCTGTTGGGAACTTAGCACAGTACCTACCTACCACAGTTACCAACCAATTTGTAAGGTAAGGTATCAACCATCATGGCCAAAGGCATCAGAATGTGTTTTAAAGTAAGTATACACCTTGTGAGAGTTGTCTCAGGTTTTTCCCAGTAATTGGAAGATCACAGCTCAGATATATAATTTTGTTTAATAAAGTTTAAAAGCAAATTCAGTACATGGTGTTAAAATAAAAATAACTTTAAAAAATCATTTCACTTGTCATATTTACCTGTGCTCCCATTAGGCATGCTACTGTGGCCATCAGCAGTGGAGTGAGGATAAGAAGCTGAGACAGAATGGTTGACAGGACTAACAGTAGGGGTTAAAGTTATTGTAAAAGGAGTAAGGGGAAGAATAGGTGCTCTAGTAACTTTTTTGTTACCAGAAATAGTCTGGGTTGAATCTGTAGCAGCATGAATTTGTGCCACAGGTTTGGTGGTAATTTCAAAAGGGGGAATTGCTATTGAAGTTTTGGGGGAAAGCTCAGCAGAGGAAACTGCAGAATGCTTAGTGAAACCTACAGAAGGAGAAATTATGGTAATAGGCTTGCTAAGATATACAGCCTCAGATTTAACTGAGAAAGCAGCATTAGTGACAGATTTTGTTGCAGGTGTGGAAATAGCGGCAGATTTACTAGAAGCTATGGAAGGAAATGTTGGCATGGTAGGTTCAACAAGAGACTCAGAAGAGGAAAGTGTAGTGGTAACACTAGTGGAAGACATAGAAGTTTCAGTAGTAGATGCGGTAGAAGTTTCAGAAAGAGGACTTGTAGTGGAAGATGTGGAGGAAGTTTCAGAAGTAGTAGTTTCTGTGGGTGGTGGAATCAGTGGTCCAATTGTGGGGCTTTGTTTGTTAGAAAGCATAGTGGGGGAAGCAAAAGTATTAGATCTGGGGAAAGTCGTTTTAGGGAGAGAAGGAGAATGAGGGAAAGGAACCCATACAGAATGAGGTGGCACTTCTATAGTACTGTAAAAAAAAAAGGCACAGAAATGCATGTTAAATTTAACATTGTTTATATTTTAAAGAAAACAAGTTATCATAGAGGAATATATATGTGAATTATATGGACATAGTACTAATAATGAGTATTTTAAAGTCAATCAGATTGGATGTTTCATGCTTTAGTAACAAATATGAATTCCATAACATTTTGAGGATTCTTACATTCTATTTTGCTGTAGTTGTTAACTAGCAAGTCCACAAACACTACTACTGTCTTTGCTGCCTATTCTGGAGGAGACCTGATGCTGAACACAAAAGCTATCTGCATCCAGAAATAAACTAAATTTAAAAAATAGAGAGAACAAAAAAAGGGGGGGAAGAGAGGAGAAGAGGGAGGAATGGGAAGGCATCTCTATAGGGAAATGCCTGTCAAGTTGGTCTTGTGGACAAGGAAGCTGACTCTATTCATGTATTAGGAAATTTAGGAAATAAGCAAGTCAAATTTTGTAGTTATACTTACTACATTTGTAATTCTTCAGCAGTTAAAGAACAATACTCCAGTGATGAACAGCAACACTGTTCTGCAATGACAAAGCAGCGTTAACCTAATTTATCCTGAAGCACAAAAATTGCTAATACTGTTAAGTAGGATATTCAAATAGTTTCCTTTTTTTTTTTTTAAACAATACTGTATATTGCATAATTGATTTTGTGGCTTTTTTTTCAAATGACATTTGCAAAACAGATCTTCACCAGTCAGAATACTGGAACACCCCCAAATTTTTGCTTAAGTAGATTGTAAATAAACAAAAATGCAAAGCTACATCTTTTGAAACAAAGAGACAAATAGTATGAGTCACCACTCCATACTATCACAATATCACTAGAAGGCTTGGCTACTTCATAAACTTTTCACTTCAGATTGCCGTTTCAGTGAAACATTTATGGTCTCAAGTAATTTTACATCTAATCCTTTCAAATGCTTTATTAATGTTGTCAGCAATTTTATACCAAAACTTTTTAAAACATCTATCTTCTCCCTCCCCACTCAAAAATCAGAAGCCTGCATTTTTGATATATTTGTATTGTTCAACAAAAAAAATTGGTTTTATCTAAAAATATGTAACAATCTTTTCTTTTACCTACTTGAAGGCCATGTGTAAAGATATGGAATTTAACCTGAAAGGGTATCTGTAATGAGACAGTGTTTAACGCATAACTCACCAAGTTGGCTTATTTCAGCTTTGTCAGTTAAACTGCTTATATTCTCTCTCTCAGCCAGCTTGATTATGAAGTTGCAGTATATACTATAATGAGAAAAAAAAGCTTTAGACTTAAGAAACAGGACTGCCTCATCTTTACAACACATGAAACTAACATCAAATGCTAAGTGAAAGCACCTTAGCACAAATGCTAGGTGTGAAAGCACACTTTTCCCAGGCTCATTCAGATCTGGAGATATTTTTAATGCACATAAAACACTATGCCAGGCTAAACAGAAAAGCAATACATCGGTTTGTGGCAGTTTATTTTCTCTTTTCTCTACAGACATTGATGATTCTTAAATGGGGCCCTCCCTAATCAACGTTAGTCATTAAAGAGTTGATCATTTTTTAAAGATAACAACATAATCTCCACTGTTACTGTAAAGAAACTCCAGAGAGGAACTAGCAAATGTCCTAGGTGGCTACGTCAATTTATATGAAATCTCCATCACCTGGGGAAAGCCAGTGCTCTCACTCTTGACTTCAGAGAGAACCTAAATGACCAACTTTAAGCATGTAACTATGCTTTTAAAATTAGGTTCTATGGCTCGAAACTCTACCTAAACTAGTAAACCTACAGTAAGAACTTTTCACATTCAGCAAACTCAAACACACAGGTGAATGAAAAGGCAACACTTTAAAGATGAAGCGGAGATTCTTTCCAGCTACCAAGAGTGAAAAGAGTACCCTAACTACTACCAGTATACGACATGAAGGTGTGACCTGACTTTATGTCTATTACTATTTGAGTGTTTTGGACTTTCCTTTCATCCTAACTCAGGAAGATAAATCCCAATTTAAAAGTATTTGGGGAAACAAAGTTCCACATTTTGCTTTAGAATGCAATGTTTTCAAGCTCATCAGTTTAAAGGATCAGTAATTTAGTGGTGAGTAGCAATTAAACTGACAGACATTATCTATATTTCAGGGTTTCCAAGATCACCTCTATAAAGCAGCCTTATCATTCTAATACTCTACGGCTTCCAAACTCTGAACTGGTTACCTTCTCAGGCTTCTCCTACCCTGAGGATGGCTGGTTTCACAAGCTGAAGAATAGTTACGTGAGATGTCTGAAGCAATTCACTCATAAAGATTGCATTGCATCCACAAGCTCTGGAAGAAGTTTGGTGGTCCCAAATCTCATTAGCCTTAGTGATTAAGATGCTATGTGACTCAGCTAATACAAAGATGCAGATGAAATATGGCGGGCAAGCTAATGCTTCACCAGAAAATTAATGAAAAGCATTACCATTTAGTTAAAAAAAAACCAAAACAAAACATAAATGCTGGGAGAGTAATGGGATCAGAATTTATCAGCCTACAAATATTTCTCCAGCCTGTTTCTTAAACTTAACTTCCTAGTAGGTGTGATTTTTCTTCTGTTATGCAGCCATTCGCACTTGATATATCACAAGACAATATATGGGCATTAAAAAAAACTAACAACAAACCTCTGGTTTTCTGCACTGCATTCCATAACAGAGGACTGTAATGACAAATGAAAAAGGAAAACAATTGTTTTGACAGGAGAAAACAGGACTGTTACTTAGATAATGACATTATCAGAAATAAGTTGAAAAAAAGTTTTCCAAACAGTAACAACAATTAGTAATCTTACCTCACTTACTGCTTGCAAGGTTTTGTTGAACTCTGAAATACTTTAAAATAAAAAGTTACTATTATGGAGGATTTCTAGTTATGTTTCTAAAGCAAATTACACCAATATAATGAAAAGAACAAGGAATTGCTGAGGAAAAAAAAAATTCAAGTTGATCAGTTAAAGTCATACAAGTTCTAATATTGCAAAACCACTTCTCAAAGGATTAAACATTTTTAAAGCTGTCTTTTATTAGTCACTCCACAAAGTTTAAACCTCTGTCATCACATATTTTAACATCAATACACTTCTTTAGAAGTTATTTAAAAGAGCAAAAGACAAATCTTTATGTTGCCTTTTGGCAAGTACGCATTTGCAACAGAATTCTGAATTTATATGCAAAGCCACAGAAATAGAGTAAGTAAGATATATAGACTTCTACAAACAAGACCTATTGGCCAATTACATCATTTTGATTTTCGGAGTAAGTTTTGGGAATAGCAATAAATATCCACTCATTCAAACTTCTCCTTATAAAGTCTGTGACAGAAGAAACTACACCAAAAAATATATATAGATATAGCCCTAAGAATATGTATTAAAAAACATGCAGCTAAGTTCTTTTAGTAATTTTCTATGAGACAGAATGAATCCCTGAAATTACAAAAAACATTCGTTCATGAAAAGCAGCAGCCACATTTGGCATTCTCAACGAGCCACAGCTCATGTCCTCAGGTATTATAATTATTAATTACTATTACTAGTATTGCTGGTATTCAGATCATCAGCATATAAACAGTCTTGTTGAGCCCCACAGAAACTGAAGAATCTCAGCAAGCGTATCATTTCTTAAAACAAACTCCAACGGTACATAAAACAAAACAAAGACTAATCTAACCAATATGAATTTTGCATTCAAGAGCTATAATTTACAACTCCTGAAATTTTTAATTTATAAACACAGGAATAATGCAAAATGATGAGTCTGATGACCACATGGAAGGTTTCACTTCATCTTTTTCAGATATAACAAAGATTTCAATCCTTATTAAAAATTACTTACCTTGACTCTTGTGGGTTCATTGTTGAAATTCCAGTTAATTTTGTAACTTGACTGTTGATGGTTATGTTATTAATCTGTCAGATACAAAGATTCCATGGCTAAGTAAAACCAGCAATTTTTACCCTTAAAAGAAACATGTTAATTTCACACATTTTAACAGCCTGAAATTCCAAAGATAAGAAGCACATTTTCTTATGAATACACTTCAACAATTACCTACCATGACATTCTTGTCACAACTTATGGAAGGAATTGGCTCATCTAGCACAGACAAATAACAGGATCTGATTTGTGAAATATATCTATGATCTAGCCTTAGGGCCAGGAGATATGCTAGGGTTTATCTAAAGGCTCTTTCTAGACCTCCATTCTTATGGTCTTCTGATTGCCACCACTACCAATTATTCTTACATTCCATGAAAACATCATCTGACATATATGGTATTGACATTATCTAAGAAAAACTCTGCTAAAAAGTAATATGGTTTCAATAGACAGGAATCAGATTTTTCTCTAACAGCTGTACACTTAGGCATAACACTATTACACCAGAACAGTTTCAATAAGCTGTATCACCGCTGAAACGCAACAGAAAGCAGAAGCGGCTTTTGCCAGGGGCCTACCATTGCCCAGACTCCACGTGCACCTGTGCAGTAGCTCTCTGCAGCAATTCTGCTGACTACTCTCCTGCTTGCAGAGACCGGCATGTGAAATCTGAGACTGAGTGCAGACAGGGATGTGTAGCAGAAAGAAACAAGGACCTTTAAAAGCTAATGTCCTTTTTTTTTTTAATTTCCCCTTCAGTTTTCCATTTATAACAACTAAACATTCTCATCTCATATTATTATCTCAATAATGAATAATCCATATGATCCTTGTGTTGCATGGTATTGCTCTCTTAAACCTTTGTTGTGTTGTATAAGTGTACACACTCGTGTCATATAGGCCTACTGCAAAATTAATAACTGATTAACCAGCATAGAATGATACCCTATTTATGAGTGTCTCAACATGGATTATTCCCAGGATGCAATCCAACTTAATTTATGCCCACACCATTGCCATCTAATGATGCTCGCATACTAAACTGCCTCAATTAATCTCCAAAGGAAGATCCTGTAGGCCTTAATGTAGATTCTTAATTAGGCAGTTTCTTCTCTCCACACTTCCCAGGGCTTTCCCCTCCTTTCAGTGGCTATACAGAGAACATAGATCCTTACTGTACTAATTTACTTAGCTGGAATCCAGCTCTCTAAGAGAGAGAGAGTAGATCCATCCACTGCAAGTATTAACTTGTACTGCAAACTGTATTGGAAAAAACGTAAAACTATAAAAAAACATATTAAGAATCATGTTAGGGTATCAGTATTTGAAGTGTAGACAAAGAAACCCATTTCAATCTTTCTTACAATAAAGTTTTAAAAGAGAGAACACTTACTATTTGTATATTTAGTGATGTGTTGCTTTCTTCACTTGCCTGGAATTTTACCTTGCCCACATAGAACACTAAAACCAAAAGGCAAAAAAGAAAATCAATGCTAAAACACATGATGTAAAAATCACCTGAATTTAAAATTCAGTCTTGTGTATCAATAGAAGGGAAATAAGAACACTTACATTAGTTTTTCTGATCATTCACTATTTTGCAATTTTCTTCCATCTCATCACTTACTATTTCCACAAATTAAGTAGTCCATTATTTTCTGCATATTTATTTTTGCTGGCTGTCTCTAAATTTGTTCTAGTTTTGTTTTTTGCTTTTTTTTCCCAAAACACTTCTCTTCCCGCAGCCACACATTCAGTGTAGGCTACAGAGAAAGACCCAAGCACGGATACATGACATCATCTAAATCATGTAGCAGCTTACTATGTCAACCAGTAGGGAAAATTCAGGAAGGGAGGGCAGATACTTATTCTGCTTTTTTCTAATCTATAAAGTACTCAGCATATGGCTATTTGGCAGAAGTGACTTCACTTTCTTAAGTATTTGTCACAAAAGCCATTTATCAGAGCGTTTTGGAAGGCAGAAACATATATCAACAAAATCTTTTACTACCTTTTGGTTAACACATATAAAGGGAACATCACTGCCCTTTCCATCTTCCTTTGTTTGTCTGTTCTGTTACGTTACACTTTAAAAATACACTCAGACTTTTACAATAATTCTTCTAAACGCTATTTCAACTTCTATTCCTAATATAGAATTAGGCACAATATGGCAGACATTAGCATCTACCATAGCACACTAATTTCTTGTTTTCTCAGGTTTGTAATTCTTATCTGCAACTGTGTATCCTTTGATAAGAAACCAAAGACCAAAAATACAGTAGACTAAATACTACTTTTAAATATAAACCCCCATGTTTTATATGAATCTTTCAGATTATACAAAATCTCTAAATTCACAAGAAAATTTATTACAGAGCTAGCTTTTACATAGCAACTGAAAGTTGTCTCATTAATCTGAACAGAAAACAGCTGAACGTAGTTTTTGTAAGAAAAAAAAGGAAAAAAAACAAACAAAACACTAACCTGAAAAATTACAGACAGGTGTTCTGTTGCATAAAATGGTTTCTCCTGCTATAGATTTTTTGGAGAAAAAAAATAATCTAGTGAGTAAAGCAGTCTGAGTACTGACAAACATATATATTTACAATCATTTCAATGTTTTAAACATGAAGTTTTTTACCTTTTAGAAATATTTTACATAATGTCTGAACTTCACTTCTCTAGGGCACTTACCATGACATTTTCCAGGACTTGGTATTCAAAGTGAATCATGCTGGTTTGATTCATTCATTTTGAATAATTTTCTGTAACAGTTTCCACAGAAGATCTACACACAAGCAGTTTCTTACATTTTTTTTTTTTTTTCCAATCCAAATAAAACAGAAATCAGCATATCATAAATAAGCTCTTCAAATATCACAGTATTCAATCACTAGGTAGTGTAGTATCTGCTTCTGAGGATCCTAATACAGCTACTTATGCTACCATGAAACTAAAACTGTTTTACCTGATAGAATTCAAAACTATGACGATAACAAATGTGCATACTCTTATCTAGTAGAAAATGTCTTTAGTTAGTTACAGCAAGCTTTTGGCTGTTTCTGTATCTTTAATACTACCCACAACAAAAAGAAATAGCACTGATAACAAATTAAGGGTACTGTAAACAAACAGCTCTGTTCAATAAAATCAAAACAAAGCACCAAAACAATATTTACATCCAAGACAAAACTCCTACACTTGTTCATAAAAACAATGTGGCATCACAATTTTCCTTACTTCAGCAGATAGACTGGCCTCCGTTAATGGAAAATCAAATGCTATTATGGGAAGTTTTAATTTGTTTTTACTAACATTTGCCTGTTATAGCTTGATGTTTCATCAATTTTATCACTATCAACAAACAGCCACCAGAGGTAGTATGGAATGTGAGCTGGTGGCAATATTCAAATCATTAGAAAAAAAATACTTTTTCAGACAGAAACAGATTCCAATACACGTGCCTTCCCTTTTGTGCTGGCAGTTGTTGGTGAAATAGTTATGAAAATTGCATCAGCATTTTAAAAAAAAAACCCAACAAAACCTATCCTTAAAGAAAGAAAATGTTAATAACTGAAATTGTTGAAATTGTTAACTATATGTAGAGAAACACCACTTATAAAAACCCAGCACAGAATCCAGGAGCAACACAAGGTGAAGAGTAACATCAGCCTCTTTTTCTTTACAGAGCATCCATTTATGTGCCACCCAGTCTTGCTTAAGATCTCTGCATGCCACCAAAATGAACATAACAGGTAAGCAGTGTGGAGGATGAAAGACTTATCAAAAAAATCAGTAGCGCTTCCAGCCCCCAAAGATCATTAGATAACATAGCTTCAAACTTCCTGCAGGTCACATTCACACAGTCAAATTATAGTAGCCGGTATGGCTCCAAGCCAGTTCTTCTATCACTTGCACTAATTCAGTGCAAACACTTTTTAACTGGTCTACCAGACCCCTACATGGATAATAAATAATTAAATTCAGCCTAATCCCGTAGACTGAACCTTCCCTGAGAACACTGCGACTGGATCCAGTCTGCTTCAATCTACTAAAAACCATGAAGACTTTTTAAGTAAATATGGTCCCTGAGATTGTTTCTTGTATCTTTGTGGTAACCTGCAGCTCTCTGACTTATAAAATAACCAAACTCTTTTATATGTGGCCATCTAGGCAAGTATTGCAGAATTAGACCTTCTACCAGACTGCAGATCAACGTAAAGTAAGGCAGACTGCTAATGATACACTATAATACCAAGAAAGAAGATTCTACTAAAAATATTTGTGAGCAGACTTCTTGAAGTCACATGCGCTTAAATTCTGAGGAGCATAAAAGAAAATCAGTGGGGATATATGAATCATACCTGGTGTTATGGTGGAGTAATAATCAGTGATGTTAAGAGCTGCTGTTAAAAAAAAAAAAAAGTTTTTAAACTAAACGTTCACATTTTAACTTAAAAAGCCTACAAAATACATGTCATAAATTTCCCAATTTCTACTGTAGTAGAAATTCTGTGTCTTCTCAGGAGAAGTGTAAACACATGACCATTTATAAGGGAATTAAGTTCCTTTCAGCATGGAAAATGAAGAAGCAGCATTAGGAGTGAGATCCATCAAATCAAATATTTATGTCCACATATGAGACAGTTACTCTAAGCTACCTACTATTCAGTGGAGAAAGCAGTGCTTTTAAGGTGTGATTCCCATTTAACCTGTTCTACATGGGCACTTCAGCATAAGATGGATCGTGTTCTAAAAATGTGTCTTTCCATCAATTGTGAAGAATAGCAGGATGTATAGCTCATATACAGACATGTAGGAATCTGTACTGATATGGAATGAACCAATTTGTTTTCAAATGTAAACATCAGGAAAAAAGGAGTAGCAAGTTCTTCTGATTTTTTCTTATCCTATTTGGCAGATCATTGCAGGAACATGTAAGTGTCTTTAAGGAACGGGGTGTGCATTTTAGTTTTGTAAAATACTTTAAATAGTATCAGAAAGTATAGAAAACATTCTATCTACAGCTATACCAAAAAACTACATACTTGTTAAAAATAAATATGCACAGTTTGGGCTTTGGTAAGCAATGTAATATTTTGAATAAAAAAGAAAGGTTAACAGCTCAGTGTCAGTTAAATGCACATCAAAACCCTACCCATTAAGACTTCAAATGCAAATTGGAGATAAATACTAATTTTAAGATCACCTAAGAAAATAATCTGGACTAAACAAACCTCAGTTACTATTATTTTAAAACTCACAAACTTTCATGAATGCAACAAACATCTCCCTTCAGACCTTACTCTCTTCATGCTAATTCTCACCTGCAGTTTGTGTAGTCTCCTCTGAAGTCATATCTGAAAAAGAAAAATGATTAACAGTAAAAACAATAAAAACAAAATAAAAATCTAAAACAATCTAAATCTAACTAAATCTAAATAAGAAAAACATTAATAAAATC
>VYZX01028611.1:0-71272 GCA_013401335.1 Brachypteracias leptosomus | reverse complement strand
GCCTGAAGGATTAATAGGATAGGTGACAAAAGTAACAATAGAGGATTCTGGAGAAAAAAAAAAGGAGAAAAGAAGGAAAAAATCTATTAATATTTTATTTCTATGAATTTTGGAGAAAAAATGTCAAGCATGCAAAACTTCAAACAGGAACTGAATTTCATTTTAAGAACTGCAGTGCTTGTTAAGAATGTTCACATTATCTCAGAAATCTGAGTATCTGAACACAAACAACTGGTATTTGAGGTCCTTCAGTCAAGTTCCTTGTATTGGTTTCATTCTTTTAGAAGATGCAGATGCATTGGCACATCCAATAGCAATAACTGCTTAGCTCCAAGGACCTATTCCTGCACGAACTCACAAGACTCATGAGCAGAGATGACACACTGGGTTTGATAAACTGTCTCTCAAAAAAACAGGTTTTGCCCGTAACCATATATAAATAAAATAAGAGTGAGGATGTAACTTTTTTTCAACTACATCAAAATAAAAAAAAAAGGGTTGTCTTTTAATAAAGACAACTGAAGACAATTTAAAAATTGCTCAGGATGGATGTGTTTAGTAAGCATGTTTTAGGTATCAGCAAAGGAATACAAAGTGGTTAAGAGGATCACTTTAGATCACTTCAATATGACAACTTAGTGACTTTTTAAAAATGTCTCAGAACAGCTTCATAACAGAACATTATGCTTTCCAAACTTCTTTACTAAAAGCATTACTGTCATTAGTAGAAGCAGTATCTTAAGTATAATAAAGTTGGTGGCTCTGCATAAAGATAGTTGCATATCAAGGAAAAAAGGCAATCTTCTTCATTACATGGAAATGGAGCTTTTCTTTCTGATATATTTATTTCAACCAACTAGGCATTTTGCACCTTTTCAAAAGCACCCTCTTAATTCCATATGCAGAATAAAAGCTAAGCGCATTTGGTAACAATCCTGAAGACAACTGATTTTCCAAGGCAGCTAATAAGGAGCCAAAATACAAGGGATCAGAGTGAAAATTAAGTGTTGGCTTCATCTGTATTATTTGGCTTGGAATAAACTACAACAAATATTGAGTTGGCTGCAGTTGTTAAAGACGAACCATTCCCAGAGAAAGATTCTATCTGTAAAAGAACAAAAGCATGTGTGTTTGTGTATTATTTCTTTTCTCCAGAGCACAATATGTCAGTATACGTTATGCAAGAAAGCAGCTGGCATTCGCGCAGATATTTCTGTATGCCTACATTCTTCAATAAAAAAAAAAAAAAAAAGCTTTCATAGATTATATTCATCATTTCTGGTCCCAGAAATTATTAACAGTCTCATGTGTGTGAATGTACATCTGCATATAGGTACTATACCACACTGCATGAAATGACTTATGCATATTTGCTAGGGTGGAGGGAGATGTAAGGGAGCACTCTCCCTACAGTCCTCCTCCTCTGCCATCTCTGCAAACTGTTCACTGTTTAGGTTACTGGACAAAATGCTCCTGATCAAGCAACGTGCAACTACTTCATTCCCAAATATAAGTTATTTCATTACAAGTAGAATGAAGATGCTAATTTTCTCTTCAAAAAATAAACAATGAAAACATTAAATGTTGGAACTCACTTACATTACAACTTTTCTGCATTACCTTAGATAAAAGCAGATTTATCTAACAGGAAATAACAAGTATTGCAGTAGTCTTTATTTTCTTACCAGAAATGGTTGTTGCAGTTGATTCTTCTGAATCTTCAGGTTTTGTTTCAGGCGGGAAAAGAAAAAGGGGGGATGGGAAAGAACCATAATGAAGTTTCAAACACATACATAACCCTTCTCGGCAGCCTTTGCTTATATTAATCAAAAGTTTACTGCCTTTTTCACCAGAAGAGGGCAACACCTGCTTATGAGAACACCTCCAGGTTGTCAAAAAAGGTAGATGTAACAATCTTGATTAAAATAATACATTTTTTATGAATTCTAATAGAATTCAATTGAAGATAATTTGTTTTCAACAAATACCGTACAATTTGCATTGTATAATGTTAAGAAAACAAAAATCATTGACTCAAGAGACGTGCTATGCTAGCTTGAAAGCCACATGCCTATCTTGAGTGTCTTGCTAATTCTGGGAATGGTACTCGAACAAACATAACAAGAGAGCTGTAGCTGGGTGTGAAGAACTCTTCCCAGACTTTTTATAATAACACTGAGACTTGCCATTTATAATTTATCCCATACATATCTGTTTTCTATCCTGGAAAAGGCAGCATTACAAAAATCTAATTAATTTCAAGTTTGAACTGCTGATCTTGATAGGAGGTAGCCAACTATTTATATAACAAACACTACCCACTAATTCTTTGATGTTGTTACAGTCAGTATTTTGATCAAAAAGAAATTGGGAAATTTGATATCTGGTTCACATAACAACTTTAAAGTTAGCCCTTTTGTTCACTGAGCAATTTTGACGGTACCACAGACAAGTCAAACCACAGTTATCACAGAAATGCAATCTAAGGAATAGCTGGCTGCAAATATGAAACACTATCTAAAAATATATATCTAAGGTATTTCAACATCTTCTCTTAAAACTCAAAAGTCATCCTATAATGTTACTTACAATACACTAAACTACAAAGCCTTTCCTACTGTTGTAGAATAGTTATGTCAGAGGTAGCAAGTCTCTGAAGAAAACCAGATTTTTTTTGTTAAATATAGTAAACAAGGAGTTTCTGAAATGCTAATCGCTTGCATGACTTCTTTTTCATACTACTTTGCCTTAGTGAAGCTAGCATCATCTTCTTTCCAAAGGCTAGACAAATTTCACATAATTTCTGCAGCAAAAGGGGAATAGGAGTCATCTCAGTGACCTTATTTTCATTTTCCTGGGAAAACTGCTGATGCTGTTTGCACCATGAAATATGCTAATAAGCCAAAAGAGTTAGGTGGATAATTAATTTGAAAATATTTACATATTCTTAACTATCTCCATGAATTAAAAACGAACAGCAGTAAAAATCTTCCTATGCACTTTTTAAAATACAAGAATAATGGTGAAAAAATGACACAGAACCCCCATATACCTGTCATATGTCTTCTGCCAGGCAATGTAGCAGTAGGTTCCACTACAAAGAAAGATGATTTTATTTTAGGAGCAGAATTTTTTATATATATTTATACATATGCATATATACACACACTTTTGTAAACACAACCTTTTTAGATGTGCTACTTACCTCAATTCAAGCTGATTTGCAAAACTACTTTGCATCCAAGAACTGTGTGTTGAGTCTTTTTGAAAGCTGGAAGTTGAAATCTTTTGAGCTCAGTATTTTACTCAGATCATCACTTTTATACTTATGGAAGACATAGATTAGGCTGCAAGCTCTCCCACTACCCTTCCATTGCCAATGACTTCCAAAACCCTTTCAGCACATTTGCTTGAGTGAAGTAGACTAACTAGCAGCAACCAAAAGTCTAACGGACACACACAACTGTGCTTTCACAGAGTTATTTTTGCAGAAATGTGGAAAAGAAAAACAAAGCAAGGGCGGGATAGTTGGGTAATACAGAGATGCTTTATTCCACGTATATTTACAAACGACATGAGATGCGCTTTGATAACACATCTACATTGTGATGTGTATATAAATCATGTAGATGCGCATGTGCCCAAGAGCTGCACTACCAAAGAACATTTCAACAATGAGCAGATAGATAAGGCTGCCAGAAATGAAGCAGCTCAGATGGACCTGGACTGGGAATGAAACAGTGAGCTAATTCTAGATTAATGTGTCCATGTCCCTAGAGACACATAGGGAGAGATGCAACATACAGATGGGCTCTTGATCAAAATGTGGATCTGACAATTGAAGCTATTGCACAGACTACCCATGAATGTGAAACGTGCGCTGTAATCAAGTGAGCCAAGTGATTAAAGCCTTCCTGGAACAGAAGATAGTGGCTGGGCTATCAATATGAGGAGGCTTAGCAGATCAATTACATCAACCACCACTGCAAACCTGCCTCCAAGGCAAGTGCTATGTGCTTCCCATGGTGAAGGAAACTAGCAGGTGGCTAGAAACACATCCTGTAGTCTAAGACTGGACCTTGAAAAACAAGTGGCATTGTAGCATTATAAACAATTAAGGCACTGTCACCTACTTGATAAATGTACCCTTGGTAAATGAGATCCTGATTGTAGGGCAAGGAAGAAGAGACATTCTCTTCAAGTCACTGAAGCTGGTGGGACACTCTATCCACATTCAAGATGCAGGCCCACAGGGTCTTCTCTTTGAACTGCTAGAGCTTGTGGGCCAGTTTCTCCACAGTTAGTGCCCTGATATCTGGCCAGTCCATCATCATAAAGGTGTTCGAATATTACACTGGTACATACTGTACTAGGGTAGGATAAGGTTGGATATAACCTTAATTTTCACAGTCAATTTTCAGGAAAATTAGGACTTCTCACTATATGGTAAGTCTGGTTAAAACACATGATCCTACAAGGTATGTGTTCTAGCCGTCTTATGTAGTACGGCACCTATAAAATTACTTTCTCAACACCTAGTGTGGATTTAGGGAAAACCCTTAAGATATAATACCAACTTTAAATAACATGTAGAACCGAAGCAATAATCAGATAAAACTCTTCTGAATTGTTTAAACAGTAAATAGTTTTTTAAGGTAGAATGGAGTGAATACAAATAACTGAGTCAATTCCACATAATGTGAAATGGACTTTTGGTTAGAGAAGAAAGTATCCTTCCACATGTGGGCAAACTGGCTTTCTTACCAGGAAGTGAATTCCATCTCCAAAAATTTACCTGTCACTGGTTCTGTCTTACTAAGTGGATAGCACTGTGTTCAAAAGCCCTGAAAAAGGGCCTGAAAGAAATTAAATTCTCAAAAGGAACCCACCTCTTCAAGTATGCAGCATCTCCCTCAAAAAGACAACCACCCTGCTGCTTCTGCCTGGGAAATATGACCTTAAGATCTTTCTCCCTTACTCTTGAAGAGTCTGTGTAGACATGGTCACTGTAGATAAAACTGCATTTCCTATCCTCCATATCCCTTCAATCTGCATTATGAATTTTTGAGAATACAATTAATACCCTAAAGGTAGCTGAGAAAATTGTCCACTAACATGTTCAGTACTGTAGCTTAGTAAGAAGACAGTGAACTCTAAAAATGCCAAATGCTTTTAATAACAAATTCATCACTATGGGGAGAGAAAAAAAAATTTAAACACAAGCCATGAATACGGAGCTAGAAAATGCAGCAAGCAATGACAGCATGCATAATCTGAGGGGCATGTTTTTCTAGACTCAAATCTAACCATGACTCCTCTTACAGCACAATATTCACATGCCTGCAGTTGCTAGAAATTATTCATAAGAATGAGACTTGTCACTGATCAAGGTGCAGCATTACAAGTCTTTCCTCAGAATCACCTCTGCATACAGAAAGGGGGAAGGAGGAGAGGCTGTCATACATTATTTAATTTCACTTACATTTGTCAACCCTCCTCCTTTGTTGTGTTTAAGAACTAGAAAAGAAAGTGAATAGGGTTTATTTGGAGAAGGATTAAAGTCCAATCTAAAATATCCCTAAACTGACATGTAAAAAGGAAAGTAAAATAACTCAGGGTGGGCTAGTTACAAGCTAACAGAAAATTTATTTCCCTTAGGTTGTTTACTATTGATAAGAGCAAGAAAATCCTTACGTATATGAAACCTTATTTTATTTGCTCCATGAATTTTATTTGCAACATCGTTAGTTTAGGATCATCAAACCAACATACTTAATATTCTGTTCCAAAACAAGACATTATATATTGTAGTAATACTTTTTTACATTTTTTCTAATAGAGAACATCCCTGAGGGTATCAACAGCAAATAAATAGCCAAACAACATTACTCAGTATCATTCTTTGCTTTTGCTGCAAAGGAGACAGAATAGGTCCCCACAAGAACTGTTTTCTTCTGAAGGAAAAGGCAACTCCACTAAGAGATAAGCACCAGTTTCGGTTATGAACAAGCATCATCAGAAACAAAAGCAGCAAGTCCCTTACTGTCTTCCTATCACTTTGTACTGTTCTGACACAAATAGCTAGCTAAGCCAACACTTGAGAATCCCAGCTGTGTAGGCAGAGGAACTGTTCCATTGGTATAGAAACCTGTTTAGCAACTCCTGCCATCACTCCATACCACAGCTGCAAAAAGCTTACCTGGGAACCTGCATTTGCATTGTGACAACTTTCATTTCCCACAACAACTTTATATGACAATGAGAACCAGTGTAACTTCAGCAGCTCCAGTCTGGTAGGAGACTAAATCCATTAACAACAGCACTTAAGCTAGGTCCACAAACTGATGTAGCTTTGAGAGACACCAGTGCCTGGCCCGGGGCTACAAAACAGCCTTGTGCTTACAGCATTCCTTAGCATGACAGATCTTAACTATCAGTCTACTGTCTCTTTTAAGATGGTTTTCAAATGTCCTGCTGAAGCTGTTCCACCAAGAAAAGCAGAATTCAAAATCAGTTTAGCCAAAGGGAAAGAGAGAGAACGAGGCTTTGTAACACAGTCAAGATGGGATGGATGGTTCTGATCTCTATACCAAAGGCATTGTCACTCACAGCATCCTGCTTTTTGTTCAGTAACAGAGACACGGGACGCAGAAGAATCCCTTAAACCAGGAACCAGTGTATCAATGTTCTATCTCCAACTGAAAGAATGAAAAAATAACCTTTTTTCTCCCTACCTTCAATCTAACTTATGATCAGAACACTCTTAAAGTTTTTGAATTTCTGATTCACCTGTCTTCACCACTCTTCCAGAAGCAGTTCATCAGTTTTTCCACAGTGGAGGAGTGAGAAGCAGCTAGAACCTGGCTGCAGATAACAACATCATGCAAGAACTAAGTTACTGGCAGCCACTTCTTGCTCCTCTGTCTCAGGGGAATAGTGTTACTGCTACCACTGTTTTACCTAACACTTCATGGTTGCCTTTAAACCTTTGCATAAAGCCTGAGACAGCAACTAGAGTGCTTTTTTAGGAGAAGGAGAAAAAGAGTCTGAACTGTAGTGAACTAGAGCCTCCATGTGGACATCCACTCTGCCCAGCCCGTGCAGTGTGGAGGGGCAGGGGATGGCACAACGAGAAAGGTTGTGCCTGCTGGCCTTCGTCTCTCTGGAAACAAGGTGAGGGAATGCAAGGGGCAGTTGCTTTCTAGTCAGGTCCAGACACTAAACAGGGAGTGAACATTTAAGGAGTAGCAACAGCCTTGGCAATCGGTAGAAGCACAGACATTACCGGCAGGAAAACATACATTTTTTGACTTAGATGTTCTGGGGCCTAGATGAGAGGTTTATGAAATGGAGTGCCTAATATTTACTTACATTAAATGAAAAACATGCCAAAAATGAGAACAGTTTGGATTATCATTCAAGACTATTCTCTCAAACTAAAGGTACCCTCAACCATATCAGCTCTCACAAATAGATCAACAGCAGAATCTGAATGGAAGAATCCCAAAGGACACCTTGGTGGCTATGAAACATGGTCTCCCTGTGCTGCAATACTTGGCTGACACCACAGAATGGCATTAGGTAACAACTGTGTATTGCTGATATGTTCAGTTTTTACTTAAAAATATACCAGAAAATTAATAAAAACTAGGTTTTCTAAATAAGATGTGACAGTAAATTTAGTGCTGAAAATATTTTCACAAAAAATTCAACTGATTCATGCAAGGGAATTAATTTGCATTAAAAATTCCCACCAGAAACGCCAGAGTGGAAGTTTTCATTCCAAACAGATAAATAATATCATTTTCTGGCTAAAAGAATTTAATTTAAACCATTTTACAATGAAAAGTCAATTCCACATTGCATTTTTAAGTCTATAACAAATTCCCATCTAAACATTCTCACAGGCAACAGTTATTAGTACATATTACATCAGTTACCAGTGCTGTGCAGCAACTACTGTCCATTTGTATTCAGCGTTACTAGTATATAGCCACATGAAAATGCCTGGCATTAATACACTGCACAGGACTTGCTCATTAATAAAACTGAGTAGCCCAAAAAGCAAAATTTCAAAATGATACTGCTCTAAAATCCATCTATTACAGAAACAGGCACCAAAAATACAACATTCAATTCTCATATTCAAATTAAATCCTTATTTTCTATTAAGATATTAGGTCCCTTTAACATCTGATAAACTTTTCAGCTGGATAAACATTCTGTCAAAATAAACCATCCTGTCACAGGAGGCATTAATAACAGTAACACGTAACAATGCTCCCCAATTTTCCAACATAGACATTAGCCCATATGGACATTTTATGTAAGTTAGATTTCAAGGCACATTGTATAAGTTTATAGGATAAAACTAAGTGCAATCTTAATTTTATTTTTTGGTGCCTCTCATGACACCTCATGTTCACTCTAACCTTTAGCAGTGGCATCATGGAAGAAAGGATGAATTATTCCTGACTATTGGACAGAGGCAGATGTAAGAAAATTATAAAAGTGTTTGTTCACATCAGGCTCTGTCACTTTGGCCCATTCATTTTAGTATCCTCAACAGAAAATTTAGGTGCAATATTTTAAACTCAGCTTTGACGTTAAACAGGTTTTTAGGAAATTAGGTTTTGATCTGTTTGTATAAAGTTCTGTTTGTATAAAGCTGTACATTAGATATTGAGGTGAATCAAATCACCTCTTCTCTGGCAGGCTGATTTCCAAAAAGCTACTTCCTTTGATATCACAGAAGAGGGAGGCAACAAGAGCAAAGAAAGGGAAGGTCAAACATGCATTCTGTTAATAGGTACAAAATGGAGTGGTAGATGACTCATCAAATAGGCACTCCAGACTCGGGTATTTTTTCCCCCGTCACATTTACTTCCTTTAAGGGCTTCTAGAGGTTTCTGTAGTTTTCTGTCCTTACAGTTTTAGAAAGAAAATGGTATTGGGGCAAATTATTATCTCCAGATTTCATGATCCACTCAGTAAACATAACAATATGGCCCAGAGTTTGGTACTCAATGGACTGGGATGTTGACTGGATGAATGGATGAGTGGCAGCTATATCTCCACCTTCTGCCTGAGGAGGTAAAGCCTTGGGACTCCACCCTCCCTTCCAGGAAAGCTGATCCTGTCATCAGAAGTGCACATAGCTTGGGAAATCTTTAAAAGCGATTACATGAGCCTAAATCACACCTTCTATCTACCTTGCCCACACCTGCAAACTAGAACAACAACCCAAACTTTTCCTCTTCCTTGAGCAAACAAAAGCAAAACAGTAACACAAAGCACCAGCCACTTCTCATTTCTTCCATCAGCATTAAACTGCTTTGTTCCCACAAGCCTGGAAACCTCCTCCAGAATCACCAGTAGCAGGCTCAGCAATATTGAGAGTGAAAAGGATACATGGAAAGAGGGAAAACATCTTAATCCTGAAGTTGGACGGGACAGTTTAGAAAAGTTGTAAAATGCCACAATATAAATACTGAATTGCATTTATGCAAAAAAAAAAAAAAAAAAGCAACCAAAAGCAACAGGCACTGGACTTCTTCTACGAGTTAGGCGGACTGATAGCAACAGATAAGATGATAGTGCTTTACCGTCAGTGATACTATTTATAGTCATGCCATAAATAATCTATTTTATTTTTTCATTGAAATTTGCAAAAGATATCCCATCATCTCTGTGCTCTTTGCATAAATACACAGTGTAACAGTTTGGATATTTATATTTGGATTAAGAATGTTACTGTTTAATGTGTAACTGAAATGATTAATGTTTAAACAGTACATTTCTTTCAGTTGTCAAGTTATCATTAAAGGCAACTTGCAAATATCCCATGTAAAAATGACAACTGAAGAACTTGTACTCACAGATTACTAAAATTTCTTTTCAAGCATTTAGCATTTTAAACTTCCCTATTTCCTGGTGGTTTTGTATTCTCTAAATCACCCAGTGCAGAGACAATAGTGATATCATTCATATTGTCCTCATTAAACTAGGTACCTAAATAGGAATCATTCATCAAGGAACAAGATAAAGAAATTTTCCAAAGCTGGCATTTGGAACAGTGAGCACATCTTTCTTCACTTACATGTTTTTAAATACCAGAAGATGATCTGTAAAGTGAGATACATTCAAGCTGTGGCACTCTTTCTCCATATCACAGCTGTAATGCTACTTCTCATTCTCAGCAAAAAGGGAATTATCAAAGGAGCCTGAGGAATGTAAGCGGAAGGTTAGTGACGCACAACATGTGGGGCCTCCTTCCCTCTTTGGCCCTGCCTGCAGTATTTACTTCTGCTCAGCATGCAATGGCCACATCAAGCAGAGCAGAACCAGAAGACTGTGTGACTAGAAGAAGCAGGAGTTGCATCTTTAAGAGTTGCATCTTTAACGCTGGTCTTACAGTTTGCTATTGCTAAGTTGCATCAGTCCAAGAAATGTGATCAGCCCTCATCACAAACTGAGAAGCAGTCAGATATGTCCTTTCTTGCAAATCTTCAGATGCATAACATACGTAGCTCCTGCAAAGGTAATCCCATCTACTTCCGGGAAGTGAACTATTTGGTTAATTTGAGCATGCCTTTAAGTGCTAAGCATCTGTGTGAACCTTACCAGAATCAAAATTCTGGTCCTTATTAGACCTCACATGGTTAAGAAAAAACCAAGCACATTTTTTCCAATAGTGAAAAATTATTATAAAAATAAATAATAAAACCACAAGAATCTGAAGATTTAACAAAAGGCAGGAAAAGCAGATAAGGAAATATAAGTTAAAAATGTGATGTTAAGTAAATCTACACTTATTAATGGAGTGCATCACTGCCTATGAGAAACCAATTAGATAATGGCTTACACTGCACAAATATTTTGAGCGGTAAGCAAAAGAGAAATCACAGAAATCATTTGACTGAACATTTTACAAAATGTTGTTTTGGCAGTAGAGATGGCCTCTGTATTGAAAGAAACCTCTGTCAGCATAATTAAATTTCAATTTGTCTGAGTAACAGAGCATTGGAAATCATGCATCTTACACACTCACTAGAGAGCTCTCACAGTTACACAAGGATTCCATATGCCCCTAAATCGCTAAGTGTAAAATCATTTATCAATTAGTGCTGGAGTTGGGCATTGCCTAACCAAGCTGCCCTGGCATGCTCAAGGATGCTCTACATTCAGGGCAGAAAGTACTGAAACTGAGAATAAGTTGGCTGTCCTTTCTGAGCCTCAGATGCTTCATTCTGACCAGGACTTATCCTACTATCCAGATCCATCTCTCTCAGACTTTCTTTTTACCAAACTTTCGTCTAGGAGCCAGAACATTTCCTTTTCAGCCCTAGGACTGTGCCCCTTCAAGCACAGTCACACATGAGGCAAAGGAAGACATCCTTTCTTCAGCTCCCCTCCCAAACCACACAACCCAACAGAGAAGTGCTCCCAACTACAGCATCAGGCCAGCAGAGCATTACGAGCTAGTGTTAGAGGCATTTCATGAGTCCTGGTTTGTCGGATAGATTTCTTTCTCTTCCAGAAAAAGAAATCTGATCACCTTATTTTAATGCCCTTGCTAAGACACTTTTAGCCTACCCAGTTCAGCAGTGATTATAAAATTACACAGCTAAAAGTTATTTTTTAGTCTGCACAAAATAAATAGGTACAGTTTTTAGGGATAAAGGTGATGAAGACTACGATTGGTGCCACAGTTTAACCGAAGCACTACATAAGAATTTTAGGAGCCAACTGAGCTAGTCACTTTAAAATCTCTGAAGATCTAAGTGGGTAACACCACTTACTATGATTGTTAATTGGATTCCACTTAAACTTCATTCAGGTTTGTCCTTCTTGACAACAGATATGATGGCAAAAGCTAGAAAGAAGATTATTATCTTGCTTTAATTCAATTTCTCTGAAAATAAAATCTTGGGTTTGTTTACAACTTTTTATTGTTTTTTTCAGGGCAGAGAAGAATTTTGAGAAATGTGAGAGAAACCGTTTGGCCATTTTAACAAAGGAGGACATTACTGATACAGAAGCAAGAAGAAATCAGAGTCTCCAGTAATGTTTACAAATGTAGACCACACCAGTCAAAGATGATGTAACATGCCAGTGAAGGAGTGAAAAGTCGCACTCACTGAAGTTCAAGCCCAGCAAATACATAGAATGAGGACCAGCAATGCCTTCCCCTGTATTTATTCCCTGAACAGAAGGTGTGTAGATCAATTATTTTAAGATGACATTGATAGAAAGACCTAACACCCCAAGGCATTTTGGTTGAATGCATCCTGCTCTCATTACCATTACATGGACAGTAGCAAAACACAAAAGTTGAAGCAAGTTGAAAGTCTTTAAAGGACTGCTGCTATGCTTTTTATATTTGGATTAAAGCTGGTGAAAGCTGCAGATCCTCACATGATCTCATTAAGAAGTTAGCTAGAAATTACTAATAGACAAAGATAAATGTTAGACACTTCAAATCAACTTTTGACAAAAATACTATTTCAAAAACAGAGTTGCAATGGTACTTACCACAGCGTAAAGAAGATCAATGTTAGACTCTTCAAATCAACTTTTGACAAAAATACTATTTCAAAAACAGGGTTGCAATGGTACTTACCACAGGGTAAAGAGTTATCCTCTTCTACTGTCTTATTATAGACCCAATCCTCCTTTCTCCAGCGTATAACACCACCATCTTTGCAGTCCCAAGATTGTTGTATGTTTGCTTTATCCCACATTCTGAACATATACAGCTCCCCAGTCATACCCATGTTAGATGATGTAGCTGTACCTGGCAGCTTCGAACAGCCAAGTAAAAATCGCCCTTTTCCAGGCAAATGAAAGTTCCTATTTAGTTTTTTGTTTACTTTTTTTTGTGTGTTTATGAATACTTCCATCTCCTTATCTTCACTCTTCCACTGGATACATATTTGGTTCCAAGTGTTTTCCTTAAGTCCTGGTGTTGTATGTATTTGATTTCCAAACAACCATATTCTCAGTTTATCACTATCTCCTGTAAGTCCAAGATCATACTTATTTGCAAAGAGATTGCTGTGAGGTGTTTCTTGATGGTATACATATGCTGTCCAGGGACTATTTGAGGAATATAGCTTGAGGTGCACACAGACAACGAATTCTTTCAAGGGATGCAGAGAAATTCTTGGTGACATAATCCAAGGATCTTCACATGCAGTCTTAAAGACAGCTTTATATTTTCCTAGGAAATCCTCCTGATCTAAATAAAGAAAAGGTGATTTGTAAAATTATTTTGTTTTTTAAAGGATCTTCTATATGAATGATATTCTTCCATATAGTACTGTTCATAAGCATTTACCTAAGAGTTTTCAAAAGAACACATTTAGAAATAACCTTCTATCCTCTTTTGGCTTTTTTGTGGTGGGGAAGCAGCAAATTTAGAGGCTGTCAATAAATCCCAGCTGCTTATGAAACCTTTGAAGTAAAACTCCTGCATAAGGTAAAGGATGACCATGTAGCTCCTTAAGGGTCCTGCACTTTGGTCACAACCACCTCAGGCAACGCTACAGACCTGGGGAAGAGTGGCTGGAGGGCTGCCTGGCAGAAAAGGACCTGAGGGTGCTGGTGGACAGCCGGCTGAACATGAGCCAGCAGTGTGCCCAGGTGGCCAAGAAGGCCAACAGCATCCTGGCCTGTATCAGAAATGGTGTGACCAGCAGGAGTAGGAAGGTGATTGTGCCCCTGTACTCAGCACCTTGAGTACTGTGTCCAGTTTTGGGTGCCACAGTATAAGAAGGACATTGAGGTGCTGGAGCAGATGCAGAGAAGAGCAATGAAGCTCGTGAGGGGTCTGGAGAATACATCTTTTGAGGAGAGCCTGAGGGAACTGGGATTGTTTAGCTTGGAGAAGAGGAGGCTGAGAAGAGACCTTATTGCTCTCTACAACTACCTAAAAGGAGGTTGTAGTGAGGCTGGTGTTGGTTTCTTCTCCCAGGTGACTAACAACAGGACAAGAAGTAATGGCCCCAAGTTGCATCAGGGGAGGTTTAGATTGGATATTAGGAAGAAGTTCTTTACTGCAAGAGTGGTTAGGCATTGGAACAAGTTGCCCAGGGAAGTCGTGGAGTCACCATCCCTGAAGGTGTTCAAAAAACGAGTAGACATGGTGCTTCAGGACATGGTCTAGGGGTCAGGGAGATGTTGGGATGAAGGTTGGACTTGATGATCCTAGAGGTCTTTTCCAACCTAAATGATTCTATGCTTTCCATGTTATTTTTTTCCAGCCCTGAGATCCTTAAATCCTCTGCTGCATTCTGGCAGAGTTTCAGCAAGCAAGATAGAAAACAGCCATATTCTAGAAGAGAATTAATTCAGGTAATTGTCAGGAAATGTGTTTCGGAGCCACTGGTTTATTCTAAATATAATCCTATCCACCTCCATTCCCTGTTCTCCAACAGGGCATTTATCTGCAGAGGCACCTGCTCCGTGAATCTCAAATCTACTGAGGCATTGAGATGGTGGTAACCTGGCATTCAACTGTGATAGGAAATAAAGTTTTAGGTCCTAACAGTAAATTTACTGGTGAAAACAAAGTGACAGGCTCTGTCAGTGCTGGTAAAACAAGCAGCGCCAGGAAATGCCCCAAACACTAGAACCGGACCATAACTGTTAAGTTCTTGCAGGTGCCTCATTTCCTCCATTGTTCCACTACAGGAAAGTACAGGCTTTTGTGGCTGTAGGTGTAAGCTCTTTGGATCCAATTCTTCTTTTGTGGAAAAATGTACAGTAGTTATCATGATTGCTTGCTTCATGATGCACCTATCAGCAACAAAAGAAATCCAAACTAAGGAAAACTCCTACGGGACATGAAATGGAACTACAGAAAAATAAAGCCTGGTAGAGGTTCAGCCAGTGCAAGAGAACACATTACTGACACCTTTAAGGGGGCATTTATTTATCAATAAATGCAGAGCTTTTATATATACTCCAGAGGGAGTGATTCATCATCATTGGTCAGGGTTGGATAGCAGGAAAAGATCAGTCACAATAGGAAGAAATCTTTTCCATTGGCTTCCCTGTGAAAAGACAGATTTCCAGGCAACTTGGATCAGGTTTTTTTTCCAAGGCAGGTTACATTCATAGTCCTATTTAGGTGTCAAGATCACAGCCAGCTCTTCTATGATCTTCTCAACCAACCAGAGCACCAGCTTTCATCAGACTAATTCTGAATGAGGAATGTGTTCAACTTTTCTGTCTCTTGACCACAAGGCTCTCAATTTTATTTTTCAATATTAACAAATTAAAAACAGAAGGAAGTTCCTAACTTCCAAGTGCAGGTTGCTAGGTACAAGCTACCAGAAAAAGTTCAAACCACAGAATATATCAATCCAGCTTCATGGAAAGTCATCGATAACTATTCCTGCTGCATACTATAACTTTGAGACTCCCTTTGTGATGCTAATTAGCAGAAATCTGTAGGCATCTTTCACAACCCTGAATTATTTCTGAAGCTCAACATACATCATGAAAGTGCCATACAAGGCTATAGATCAAATAAATAACTCTCAGGCTGAATTAGGTGAAAATCCTAACTAGCAGGCAGTGGATTTTTAATGGTGAGGTAATACTTAGCATGGTTTTACAGTAACGGAGAAGACATACATACTTGACCAAACAGCAAGCAGTAGAACTACTTCCCCCCATGCCTAACCCCACAGCATGAATTTACTCATTCACTTTGTTCAGTTGTCAGACCCTAAAAGCAAAATCTGGGACGCTCAGCTAAGAACAGTTTAGCACAAAAAGCTAGTTTTTAAAACATGACTTAAAAGCTGAGGAAGGTTGGGCAGGAAAGTGTCACAGAAGTGAAGACTTTTAGATAAAGATTTAAATGTACCCACCCTTTTTAGTAGAAGGATGACTAAAATTAAAATAGATCTGCTACCTTTCAGTTTGGACAGCTCATGAGGAAACTGATTTTATATAGGAAACAGCTAACCAGATATACAGTTATATGCCAACACTTGTGACAGCCTTTACAAAGAAAAATTAATTGCTCAAGTCTTTCATTATTAAGTAGGAATTATGCTGAAGGTTTCGAAAGACTTGATGCAGCTGCTCTTCCTCAGAGAGTATATGTCAGAAGTATACTTGCATGACTTACATATCCTCAAAAATTCCTTGGAGCATTCAGAGATGGCCAAAGTGAATGGTTAATGAAGTTTCCTGACATAGCTTCAGAACTTGAAATCACTGTTAACTATCCAGCTAGAAAGACTGGAAGTCCATTCCTGAGAAAAACCATTAATCAAAACTTGAGGTACCATCAGCAGACCTGATTCTGGAAGTGAACAAATTCTGACAGAGGCCTGATTTCATGTTAAGCATTTAATTAGTGTTTATGTGCCAAAAGTGAATTAATTAAAGGGTTGCAAAATCCTATGACATTCTTTAAATGAGCTGACACTACAAAGTTGCCAAGGGAGCTAGAGTGGACCTAAACTTCCAGGTGAGAACAGTCTTAAGGCATATAATCAACAGAAATGATGCAAAATGAGAACAATCCTGCTGATGATTTTCCTAGTCGGCTTTGTATCTTTGAAGAAGACTGCTGTTGATCAGTATGCAAGACCTGACGAATTAATTTAAACTAACAAAAGAGTTTACTTAAAGAGATCTACCCTTCTGGAAACTAGAAAGTCTGGCGCACTTTGCTCTGAACAGTTTAAAAACAAAAAGTGCCAAAAAGGGGCGTCAAAGTTAAGAGAATAGATAGAACTACTACCTGAACTGTTACAAGAAAGGCTTAGAAAGTTTTATAGGGTTTGTCTACCCAAAGAATGCTGGAAAAACACAAAGGAAATCATAACCATGGAAAATGCACTTTGCTGTTCCAAGTGGAACACATGCAATACAGTGTTACACTAGATATAAATTATCAACAAGGCTACATCTGTTTGATATGTGGGTGGATGCAATATAAGTAAAAGATGACATTACTTTAAAATTTTTGAAAGCTCTGTTAAGCATTACTTATTTTCTCTAGCAATGGTACTTGTGGACTGAAGCCCACCCTTGACCATAAAATTGAGAAGCTGGAACTGGCTGTGCTCTGACAGTGGCATTTCTGGTTTACATTAATTCCTTTGGGTCCAGACAATACAAATCACATTCAGAAATCTAGCCATGAACATACCTTTATCACTACAGCACAGAAAAGGTAGAATAGTAGAATGAATGTTCAAAACGTCTCCAGAGTGAGAAAAATAAGCAAAAATTACAACTGGGAGTCAAGGAAACTCCATGCAATAGTAATTGTGGGCCAACTTTTCAATTTCATTTGTTGTATTCTGACACTTAGCTTTGTTCAGAAAGCTTTGTTCCTTTTCAATATATTTACGCATTTTTCCTTCTTAATATATTTCTTTCTAATGGATGCAAGAACTGGGGTTTTTACTCACTAAAACTAAGATTATCCACTCAATAAGAATGTTCTCTTATGCCCTAAAAGAAATACTGAAATGCATGCACATACTTTCAAATATTTAAAACAAACTTTCTGAGAACGACAAGGTAATGCAAATGTAAACCAAAAAGGTAATCTCTCTTTTTTTCAAACATTTTCAGATAGTAATAATTGATATTTTTAAAAGAGATAGCCAATCATAGGTAGTAAGAATTAGACATACAGGAGCAGATCTTCTCAGTAAAAACATCAGTGTTATCTTTCCTACATTACTAATAGCTACTGTATCAGTATAGTTAAGCATTAAGACAGTTGAGTATTCTCTTGAATAAAAATAGTTGCAAGTTTATGTGTCTGCACAATCTGGCTTTTAACCAGCAACAACAATAATCATTAATTTCTACACAAGTGTTTCCCACCTGTAACACATTTGGCTTGCTACTCCATTAAAATGATATCACAAGTATCTTGTATCCTAATGTATTCTGCCTAGAGCTCATAACTGTTCTTTACATAATGTTTAAAACTCTAAACTTTCTACATGAGGGTCACTTGATTCTGTTGAATGCTTTGGAAATCTGAAGCTAAGAACCATTTCCTCAAAATGAGTTTCATCCCTCTTTTCATTCACAGTTATATTTGGATATCTGGGGATAAACTACACCATATTATCCAGAGTGTCCTAGACATAGGAAAGAACACAGGCACTTTTTCTCTCTTCATATTTCCTGGAGAACACAAACATACTTAGATGAGGAGAGAATCGAGTAGAGATGCTTTTGACAGTGCTAACAGCCTAAAAAAAATTAATAAAAATAGGGTGGAACCATGAACAAACCCATGCACTAGTTTAGCTTTTCTTAAAGGATTACTGATGCTTGCAAGTGATACATAGGTGAAAGATGAAATCTCTCTTCACTTGCTTCCTCAAATTCTGGATGCAGTTGAATTTTCCCTGGAAAAATTCTTGTATGACATCTGCCCATCTGCTGAGCATCTCTGTTCTTTTTACTATTCAAAGTATACGAGGTTAAAGCCTCACCATCTTAGTAACAGTTTTATCACCTGAATCTCAAATTCTGTCTAAATAAAAGCTTCATTTTATGAAAATTACTATATTTGGAGAATTAGAATCAGAATTAGACTAGTCTGTAAGCCTATGAAACTTCATTGCTAATACAATGTCATTAAGCAGGCATACTTACTATGTACATCTGAACTTTTATTCTAGAAGGTCAGAGTTTATTAAATAACATGCCATGACACAGGAAGCAGTTTCTAAAACTAGCCATTAAGTACACAGCAAGAAACACTTCTAATTTTTAAGTATTCTATGAATGTTACTAACATGAGAAATGCATTACACACTATTGATATAAGGAAGTTTTACGAATGACAAGCACTGTTATCTGTATCAGCTGAGGTCCAGATAGTGACAAACTTGTATCTGCCACCTTTCAGAATAGCCACGAATATATGCTGTTCCTCATACAAAAGCATCACCATGTCAATTACACAAATTATACAAAAATCTTATTAATTTATTTTTCATTTACTGTTATATAAAGAGCATAGACTGTCAAATTCATATACATCATTTCTGTTACATGTTTTGGACTCTAGTGCCTTTTCCCTAGCTACATGCAGATCCACAACCAAGAGCAATGCAGGAGATGTTCTGTGCTCACACATGCACTAAGTAGAGTGAAGCTCAAAGGATCTTGTGGTGGTTGTGTAAGAGTAATGTAAAAGATTTATCACCTTCTGAAAACAGTAATGTTTACAGCTCAAAAAAATAGCAAGAAATAATTTGTCTTGTTATTAGATATTGTGTTTATGTTCTCTTCTCATCCATAGCCAAAAAGAAGTCACTGCTGATGACTTTTTATGAAAACAAATACTGTAAGCATAGAGTTTGTATATCCAAAGTGCTAAGCACCAACTGCTTCATTTCTTGTCAATGGCAGTTTTTACTCTTGATTTCAAGATGGTAGAAGCTTGTTTGCTCTGAATATATTCAGAAATCCTATTCATCAAGGCTAATGATATTTATTTGAAATACTAATACTAGATAAATCAGGAAAAACTTGTCTTACCTTTGCCTGATGTAGCCAGGAGTAAATGAAGCAAAAGGACTGCTAGAACGATCCTGAATCTCAAGAAAATGTCCTGTATTCTGCCAACACAGCAGTGCTGTTTTCCCCAGGCAACCATTCTAGAAGAAAAAATAAATAAACCACAGTGATTAGAAAAAGTGCAGGTGTGCAGGTATTATGACAAAATATGTTTCCAACCCAAGAGCGTAAATCTTTTCAACCCTATTATGCTATAAGGTACGTATCATACAGAAATGCACAAATAGCCTGTGTATTGCCAAGTCACCAAGAAAGAAAGAGCTGTTTGCTGAAAGGAAAACAAAAATAAAACTAAGAAATCTCCACTCAAGTTCTACTTCTCCAAAGACTTAAAATACATCAGAGCATGGCCATGAGTCCTTGCACAAATAGGGCTTTCAACATCTGAAAAACAATCAAAAAACCACACACAAAAAACCCCCAACGAAAACCAGCCAGAGAGCAAGTTTAGAAAGCTTATCCAAAAAGCTCTGTTAATCTCAGTAAGCATATAGAAAGCATCTTCTTCAGTCCCCTATCCACAGGTTCTATCATCTGATATTTTAAGAGTTCACAGTATTCTGTTAAGGAAGAAGCAAGTGTTTGATTCCAGATTCTCATTCTCAAGGCAAGAAGCTACTGCAAAAAAATGAGAAATGCCACAAGTCACTGTGGGCAACAAGTTCATGCAGAGTACCGTGAAAACCTGTTTTGTTCACATTTCTTCCTAGTCATGGCTGCCTAATGTGTGCAATAGGACATGGTGGAGGAAAAAGAAAATGCCTCCTGCTATAAGAGATAATGCCCTATGAAATTATACACTTTTTAAAAAGAGATATTCTCAAAAAAGGTACATCTGAATATTTTGCATGCTGAAAGAAACATTAAGTAAAACGTGTGCTTTTTGCATACATTATTTCTTTAAAAGTTTAGAGATGCATAGCTACAAGTGATTCTATACTTGATTCTTGAAACAAATGCAAAGCAGTAAACTTATATATTGTTTATCTTTAATGTATCAGCTTTATGGTAGACCAGAGCATTCTGCATGACACCAGAAGCTTAACTGTGCCATCACAAGTCTGGTACATGTGTGAGTGTATTGGTTAGCTCTCATACTGCTCGCAGACTTCACTGTATTTTTGTACATGCTGTATCAGGCTGCAATACGTTCCCTGCTTTCAGGGACTGTAAATGGTGAACTCTCAGGAGTTGTAAACTCCTATTAAGGTTACAGCTAAAATGTATTTTTTGTAAGCATATACATTAATGTAAATATTTATTAGCATAAAATGGTTACTATGGGCAGAACTCTCCAAGAGAAGTGCTAGAAGTATAAACTGAGAAATAGTGAAGTTGCTAGGTAACTGACATTTTGGAAACTGACTAAATGCAGATGAATATAAATTATACACATATAATAATGTAACATAGAAAATATAAAGCAAAGGCTTTTAAAAAATTACAGCACTGCAACATTATTGCCAATGTTTTCAATAATTCCACAGTATGTGATACTTCTAGGAGAAAAATAAGATTATACTGATTGCATTGAAACAGACCAATCTGAATGATGACAAATGCTGCTTCCATGTTGCAGATTCTGGATGCTACACTTGAAATAAATTAAGGAAATAACAGTCAAATTGTGGCAACATCATGTATGACATCTGCATGGGTGCTGCGGATGTTAACCAGCAGGAAGAAAGGCTATTGATAAAAGGAACACAAAAATTGGGCACACTAAAGCTGAGAGAAAATAAATGGCGTGTTCAAACAATGGACATTAGCTAACAGACACTATCATATGTAGGAACAGACAAGTAAACATGTAGAAGAAGCAAAAAATGTCAAAGGTGAGCTAACTTTCTAAAGATTCAAAGGAAGCATATCCAAACCTGTTTTCAGCTTGCTTCTCTTGAATGCCTAAAAATAATGTATTAAGTTGTTCAGTCAGCAAACTAAGTAGCAAAATTACATTAATTATCCTAAGAACCTGATAATGAAAACTGCCATGCTTAAATGTATTTGACAACTTCAAGGGTTGTGCATCTACAATATAGTATACTAGGGTTAAAAGAGATGTCCATCCAAATGCTGTTTCCTTTCTCTGCTTACGTTTCCCAAATTAAGTCACTTCCAAACAAAACCAAGTTGCATGTATCCTCCATTTTATGGGAAGATCCCTTCTTTTGAACAGTAAACCCTCTATCCATAGTAATGTACTTAGACAACAAAATAAACACAAATTCCAGCATCCTTTTCCTCTATTACCTAGACATTGAGAGTTGAAATGTAAATGGAATGAAGCCCAAAAATACTCAATGGCTCCCACAAGCTTAGCCATCAATGCTGGTAAGTTCCAAAGCAAATTGCTGGTAAGTTCCAAAGCAAATTGCTTGTATCAAGCATGCCTTCCATTTGGTATGGTACACCTCATTAGACGCTCTCCCACACGACATTCTAGTCTTTAAATTGGAGAGACACGGATTTGATGGCTGGACCACTCGGTGGATAAGGAATTGGCTGGATGGCAGCACTCAAAAGAGTTGCAATCAATGGCTCAATGTCGAAGTGGAGGCTGGTAACGAGTGGTGTTCCTCAGGGAACAATACTGGGGCTGTTCCTGTTTAACATCTTTGTTGGCAACAAGGACAGTGGGATCAAGAGCACCCTCAGCAAGTTTGCAGATGACACCAAGCTGTGTGGTGTGGTCGACACGCTGGAGGGAAGGGATGCCATCCAGAGGGACTCTGACAGGCTTGAGAGGTGGGCCCATGCCAACCTCATGAGTTCAAGAAGGCCAAGTGCAAGGTCCTGCACCTGGGTTGGGACAATCCCAAGCACAAGTACAGGCTGGGCAATGAGTGGATTGAGAGCAGCCCTGAGGAGAAAGGCACTTTGGGGTGCTGGTTGATGAAAAGCTCAACACCAGCCAGCAATGTGTAAGTGCAGCCCAGAAAACCAACTGTATCCTGGGCTGCATCTAAAGAAGTGTGACCAGTAAGTCGAGAAGANGTGTCCCTGCCAAGGCAGAGGGGGTTGAACGAAATGATCTTTGAGGTCCCCTCCAACCCAAACCATCCTATGATTCTACTACTTTTTATAGATTTTTCTTTTTTAGATTCTTTTAAGAAATAGAAAGATGTAAAATATTATTTCACTATATCTATGGAAATAAAGATCATTTCAAAACATTTGGATGTTATGTTTCTCTTGAGTTATTGAAGCCTTTCTTTGTATTGGAATTCTAAAGTTCTACTTTCAATAACGATCCTGAAAGGTAATGCAATTGTAAATATATAGTTGTGGACATTAGAGAATTATGCATTATTTCTTTCATTTGTTATTAATTTTGTTCATTTGTTCAAATGCACATTTTTATTGTTCATTATAATAGATGAATACACTATGACTCAAGAGAGCCTAGCATGAGTTTGCATGGTTTCTGCAGTAGGATGAAAAATTTTCACTTGTACATCAAGCAAATCTTACACAAGTGCAACAGCTATTGGGCACAACTACGGAACCACCCATATGTGGGAAAGACATCTATATACAGACTACAGGCAAAGATATAACAATCTGACTTTACTTGTTTACTATTCTCAGGTAAGTCACTTTTATTTACAAATAGCAAACTGCCTGTAATAGAAGATAATACAGTCAATAACTTTTCCTTATGGTAGTGGATAAAAGAGAAATTCAGAAAACAGAAAGTAAAGGCTCAGGTGTAAGTCTGTTCCCTCATTTGCTCTCCATGAGGAGTGTTCTATTTTGATCAGTGACAATCATGTAGCACTCATACCCAGGTTTCACAACATTTCATACCATGTCATTAATTTGAAAGTGGAAATAGAATTGATAAAACTTTTCTTAAAAACATGAACCAACATTATGAATGAACAAATTAGGTGGCCGTTCTGTATGTTATTAAATATGTTGCAGTTCTGCATTAATATCACATTCTCTGGCAATTAAAGAGGTTACTGGAAACAAAGATGGGAAGACAGTATAAAAAGGAATCTGTACTCTTATCATTAGCATTAATTAGCTTATGTCGTGCTATTTTACTATTTTTTGATGGAATTGTCCTTCGACACAATGGGAGTTTTACCTGCCTAAAGAGCACAGAGTTTCTGAGAAAGTTACTGAAATCTACTGGGTTGACCAAGACAAACACTGTGACAGCCTGCTGCAGAAGGGCAGGCAGAATAGAGGGATGAAGGTCAGTAAGCCAACAACAACTTACAAGAGCAGGCAAAGAAAACTGTTAAAACCAAGGCCTGTAAGGCTTTTACTTTGTTTATGCTGCTGTACCTAGTATTGTACCTCTGAAAGACAAGTAACATTATTTGAAGTTAACGTTCTTAAAGCCCTTCAGCTACTTAGTCACTCACAGGAATCCACAGTGAAAGGACTTTGAGGCGCCTTAAGAAACTGGACTTTGGTTACAAACACAGAAGGAAGGCAGAGGAAGATGTGTGGAAGGCAGAGGAGATGGAGTCCATTCCTCCACAACTGTCCTCAAGGGGGACTGAAAGGTGAGCTCCAATCAAAGTGCAGTGTGAGAAACCTGCACTGCTTTCCAAGTGTGCCCCCACAGGTCACATATCAAGAGATACAGAGCTTACCTTTAAGCTGCTGCTTGCCTTGTATTACAGCAGACACATTTTCAATAGGCTTAATGCCAAAGAAAGTGCAAAACATAAATACAGCTGTTCTGTAGTGTACTTTGTTAAATTACTTTTTGAAAAATACATTCAAATTTTACAATTCTTGTTGGATGTATCTATTTACTAGCAGTCTTTCAAATTTAAAAAAATTATTAGTTCTTTCATGCCAAGTTTTAGCCAGAGCAGGTTCTCACTGCCAATGCATAAACTGTTGGTAAAATAAACTCAGGCTGGAAATCACAACCAGAAGCAATAAATCATCTACCTCTAACCATGCCTTCTACTGCTGCACTTCAATCTGTTTTCTTCAAGTCACACTTACTTAATCCACAGTCTTTGGGGCTCATTCTGTCTACTTTTCCAGTTATCCCCTATTAAAATCTTGGATTTAAATACAGATATTTCCCAAATTTATAGAATTTACTGCTGAGGCAGAGGTTAATAACAAATGGTAAGCTTCTGGATGTTGTTCTGTGACAGTCTGCATTATTCAAATCTATACCAGCTGATAAGAGGCAGAAAAGAGCAAGAGAAACACTTCCCAGGTATGAGAACTTCTTCATGCCTCTAATTTCTTTCAGAAATGTAAGCCTGTAAACTTCTTCCATCAACCGCTTATACTTTCCAGACTGGAACCAAAATGTAGTAAAGTTTTTATGTTATTTTTAAATTTTGGCTGAAGGAAGTTAGATGTAATAGGGAGGACGCTTATGTTGGAAAGTCTTATGTCACTGTGAATTTTGGCACATACAGTACTCACTGACTTAACAGTAGAAGAAACACCATTGATTCAAAAATGTTGTTACATGGAGGTTTTTTTAATGCATTTTTCCAGAAGACAATAACAAGACTATTACTGTCTGATAACAGCTTGGTTTTCATTAATTTTCTCCAGTGATTATCAAAGGCTGCAAGGACAGGCATACTGTGTTCTGCATATAGTCACTTTATGTAGAACACCAGCTTTTTCCAAAACAGCAATGGTAGTGTGTGGAGTCAGTTCAAGGACCTTCCAAACATGTCCTCCTAACATAAATCTTTACTGTTTTCAAAGATTTTAAATATTTTACTTTTTAATAAGTTAGCTTACAGAGAGCAACAAGCCACTTAGTTACAGAGATCAGTCTTCTGCAAAACTTACAGCTCATTGGTTCAGTTCTTAACAGAAATAAGGAGGAAAATCTCTCCAAGAAATCCATTCTTTTGTTTAGTCTTTCAACTGCCGCAGGACACTGCTATTAGAAAGATCTTTTAAATTTTAACTTACTTTATTTTACAAATACCAAGGTGTGCAAGCCAAGGTCTGTCCTCAGTTTAACTCATAGATCTACCCTTAAATTCATGTAAAAGTGTAAGTTTAACCATTAAGGTTTGTATAAGTGTATGTAATATGCTATTGGATGGCTCTCCATTACAGACCTCAATGCCAAAAAGCACTTTTGGTACTTAATTCTCTCTTATAGTAACTTCTGCTATTGTGTATAATGCAAAAATGAAACGGGGCAATTTCAAGCAAGTTTTTGTTCCCTTTTATCCAGTTTGGCAATGTTTCACCTCTTCATATTCAGTAGTCACCTGGGAGATGAGCAGGAGGCCTCTTTCTAGCTTTTATAAAAGTTCTATTCTACCCAGGAAATCCTCTTCAGGATTTTGTATTCCTTCGACAGAACAGTATTATCCACACACAGTATTAAATCTTCTAAAGCAAACTAAAAAGCCCTTCAGTGACAATACCTGAGCAGGTTTCCACTTCAAAGAGTTTACACAGTACTGATTGAAGCATTAAGAAGCAGAGATATAATGAAGTTAGCTGTTTGTCAGAGGTCTGGTCACTTCAACTACCAGCAGGTTGTTTGTATTTTCATTAACAATATTTTGGGGTATAAAGGTATATAGGTTTTGCGGGGAGGGCAATAACAAACGAAGTGTTCTGCAGAGTAGAAGACCGAAAGCACAACAACGACTACATTTAAGTTAGCACACAGAAAAAGACTAAAAGAATGCTAGACACACATTAAGTCATGTAAAAGGGATGAGGAAGGGTGTACAAAGATATAAGCACAGAAAAGTGGACAAATAAAAGTTTTGCAAAACCTTGACATTTTGTAACAAGACTTGAATTTGATGCAGAGAGAAAGAGGGAAGGATAAAGTATTTTCTAAAGCCGGAATATTCAAACCAGTGAACAATGTAAGTAGGCTGTAAGGATTCAAGTGAGGGCCAGTACAAACTCAACACAGCCAAGCATGCCAGAGAGAAGACTGTTCAGCTCATGCTTTCCATTTTCCTACTTTCAAAAAATGAGACCTTCACCTTACTGTAAGTAGGGGGATGGGGGGGTGGAATGGGACAGGGACAGTTATTTCTGCTTAGTTTACAGTTTCCCACTCTCCTTTCCATGCTCTCTTGGCTTGAACAGCAGCACCCTAAAAAAGAAATTATATTATGATTTCATCCTAAGCATCACTTTATGGGCTTAACAGGTCTCTTGGATCTTGCAGTTGGAGCTGTTAAAATTTCTCTGGAATCTAAGCAGCACAAAACTTAGTGGAGGTTTTTTGTTTGGTCATTGGATGTTCTCTTCTCCCTTCTCTTTCTTTTTTCTTTTCTTTTCTCCTCTTTTCCTTTACCTTTCTTTTCTTTTCCTTTTCTTTTGCTTTCTCTCCTCCCTTTTCCTTTTCTACAGTCTCTCAGATTGTTGATTGTTCAATCAACAGCCCAACGACCAAAACATACAGTCTGTACCAAAGAAATAAAGCTCATCAGCTTTGAGAAATGGATGTACTGAAGCAAGCATCTTTCAGGCTCCCACTACAGCTCTGATTAGGGATATGGCATCACTAGCCTAGGCAGCCTAAGGAAATATAGTCACTTTGGCATCTCAGTCTTCATATGGGGTAAATATTTAGGAGTCCTCTATTAAGACATTCTAGGAAACAGGGTTATGCCAGAACAGTGTTCTGAGCCTCTTTTAGCACTATTCCTCCTTTGGGTACAATCTAAATTCATCTCCATAGAGCACAAGAGAAAGGAGATTGGACCATTGCCAGGACAAGCTCCATCATCAGTTCTCAGGGAAAGAAGGGGAGACAAAATTCCAACTGGAGCCCACATTAGACTAATGCAACTGAAACAAGTTAGTCAATAGCTACATTCTTAAATACTTTAAAGTCGTCACACAAGAGTACATGACTTCAAAGCAGCTTCAAAATAATTTATCTAAACCAGTACCATTTCTATGTGCAGCCCCCACGAACATATGAGCTCAGAAAATTTACTTTGTACAGCTACACTCCACATGGATTCTTTCACCATCACCACCTCTATTAAAAAAGTGATTAGCCTTCTTACAAATAAACCACCCTAACCACAATGCTGACTTGCTGAAACATAGATAAGGGTGAAAAAATGAAAGCATTTTTTAATTCAAGTTAGATGAATACTTGGACTACGCTATGAATATGTAATGCTGGAACAAAGTCCCCTAGACTTCAAAACATGTAGTGACAAGTATTATCAGAAACTCATTCACTCATCTTATGTCCACAATTAATTTGGTGCAAAAGAAACAAAGATATTCAAATTCTGGTTGGGAACTCAGAAATTAAATGTGGAATTTGGCAACATTCACAATGAGGCATGCCCAGATGTCTATTAAATTTAGGCAGATAGCCACAGTAACTTTTTCTCTAAAGAATACAGAAGGGATTTTTAAGGGAATATTTAAAAAACTAAAAGCATCAATAGAAAGATGTTGGGTTTTGTTATATGTGCACCATAATGTTTCTATAATCAACATACTCACATTAATCATTTTCTTGCTAGTTATACCATTTCTAAATGTGTCACATCTTGTCAAACATGACAACTTCTGGCAAACCTAATGATGGATCTCTTAGGCCTTAACTCTTCATTGATTCCTTAAGGAACACCATAAATGAGAACATACACAGTGCTTAATTTGTGAGTGGTTGTTCTTTTTTGGCAACTAAGGCATCACCTCAGGTACTAATCTCATGTAAATTTCAGAAAACAGAAATAGTGTTATGAATTCTAGTAATTTCCTCTAAATTCTACAGAGTGAAAAAGTATCTCAAGTAGACTGGTGGACTTTATAAACTATTTCTGTTTCAGCCACTGTCTTACCTAGAACAACTGACATTCTACAGGGGTTTTTTTAAGGCAAACAAAAATCAGTAAATCATGTTACCAACGACAGCTTTTCTCTGAGATGTGAAGAACAGAACACTATTTCAGTGGCCAGTTGAAGAGGACCTAGATTGGAAGAACTGTTTTAATAAGGCACTAGCTGAAAAGCAGTTGTTGTGTCAAACAATTAGGCTCCTGGGCTACAATGCTCATCAATAAAACAAAACCAGAAAATGCTGAGGCTGGAACTTCAGCTGCTAAATATACTTCTAAAATCTCGTATCAGTTCCACTGAAGCTGATGTAAATAACACTCGCATGTTGAGCACCTGTGGTATGCAAGATGTTCAGCTCACAGCTGGAGACAAATCCATGTGACTCATTCAGGGAGGAGTCTAAGGTGTATTTTTTTCTCTTTGATATAATGTCAACTACAAAGGATCCTTTGTCCACTCTGAACAACAATAAATTTCAAAGATATTTTGGCTTAATAGGAATGCAAGGCTCCTAAATAATTGAGTCCTATTAATTACCATACAATTACACAAGCCTATCTTTTCATAGAGCAAGTATAGACACTTTCCAAATTGTAATTCCACCAGGCACTTACGACTGGAAAGAGTAAGACCCTCATAATCATAAGCAGCTATCTAATAAACATGAAATGATTCATTCTGCTCCATTCCTGTTCACAAGCTGAGTAGCACCTACCAGCATCATGCAACAAATTAATATTCTGTAAATCCATGCATCTAAAAAAAGAGAAAAGCTTTTCACTGAACCTAGATACAATAACATTACTGAACTTACCATTTATCAGAAAGCTGACATTTGAGGCCAAATAGCATGCTTTATTCATGTCAATTCTTCTGTTGAAGTCAATGAGATTAATTGTATGAGCTACCCTGATTCCGGCCTTCAAACAACCTAATCTACTATTTCACTGAAAACATAAAACTCCAAACTCAAGTGTAGTGACCAGGTTTAATGCTATACTGTGTTTACCAAGGCCACTGATCATGTTACATATTAAGAACTAAAAATTGTCCAAATTTAACTGCAGTTATTCTCTCAAGAAGTCCAAAACTTTCAATGTGCCAACATTCTAGTTATTAGTGGAAGACCTGACTAAAAGCATTCACAGCAGAAAAACTGTATAATTGAACATTTAGCTTGAGAACAGGAATTTGGTTCTTTATCTCTCTCCAGTTGTCCTTAATTTGAGCCAATTTCTGTTGATGTAAACAGAAATTTAACATTAAATCTGGAAGGCACTGAAGAGAAAAAAATGTGCTCAAAAACTCCATCTGATCTATAGAATTACCTTAAGATACTAAAGTATTATTAATAAAGATACTAATAACATTAGTTCACTTGGTGTCTGACTGCCAGAGCAGAAATAACACAATACTAGCTTGCAGAGTAAGTAGAAAATGTTGTGGCCCTGATTCATATCTGAGCAAACTTTGTCACATGCAATTTCTTTCCTGCATCTTCTTTCAAAGAATTTCACTTTAGAGATTGTTCTTTATAGGTAAAAGTGTGATTTCTCAGTGAAGACAAGTACTTGGATACCCTCCTATGCAAAGAAATGTTTTCTGTTCTTTAGTTTAGTTCAATAAACATATCTCCAGTCACCCGGCAGAGGACCAAATCCTGCTTGTTTCCCCCATGCAAACAGTTACAGAAGTACACTTCCCATCTTAGGAAGGAAGGGCTAAAGCCCTATGCTTAAATCTTAAGAACAGAAATACCAACTTGTGCAGTGCTCTTTTAGTGATGATGTACTCTGTTAGCCTGTGCAAACAAAAGGAAGAAATGTGTTTTGAGTAGAGACCTGTAACACCAGCTTTACCTTTTCAGCACAACTGACAGAGCTGAAGATCCAACTAATTTGCTTTGGGTCTGATTAGCACTTAGATCTGCATGCCTGAGGTTGTAAACCCTACTCTGGTTCACGTTGAAGCTCATTCTACCACATCTTCAGCATTCTATAACTGATTTTATGCAAGTCAAAACCAGCCCGGGCTTGTATAATCACACATTTGATTTGCTGGATAGGCACGCCTTTAGAAGGCTAGTGAATTAGTTTACAAATATTACTTCAACGGTGGCACATAAATCAATGCAAGGCAACCACACAGCAAAAGCAACAGAATTCAGTACTATTATAAACAGTACCCATGAATAACAAAACCTATATATTTGCAAAGCAAAGCAAAAATAAACACAGCTGGGAAAGGATGCTTCCAATAGGCTTAGCCAGTGTAAAGAGAGAAGACAAAAAAAAAAACACAGACAAAAAAAGCCCCTGAAAACAATTATTGTGCACAAGAGGTGACTTTGAAGACATTTTACTTTCGGTGATACAGGTTACCTTGTAGAATGTAGGAGAAACAAGCAGCAAAAACTTTTGTGCTGAATATACTCTCAGCACCCATTCCCACAGAAAACCTATGTGAGAGCAAAAATTGACCCAGCCTAGAAATACCGTCCCAACGGGAAGCTGCCCTAGCTCTTTATCGCAAACTGCATTCAAACTCCACAGACGCGTCAGTCAAAACCACTCACTTTATAAGCCGATTTAAATACGTTACTGATTTTTGTTTTATCACTGTTGATTAAACGCTTAAAGTAATTCTGGAAACCAGAAGGACTCCTTCCACCAGCAGCACCGAGAAACGTACCTGGTGAAGAAGTGCGGTCCCCCTCAAGACGACCTCAGAGACGCGTCTCCCGCAGCCCCTCACCGCGGCCTCACCCCGCGCAACGGCCCCGCCGCCAGCCCCAACGGCACCGGCAGCGCGCGGCCCCCGCCCCGCTGCCACCGCACGCCCTACGCTCGCGGGCGGGACCTCCGCTCAGCGCCTGCGGGACCGCGCTTCCCCCCACCGGGGAAACCCTCAAATGCCGCCCGAAGGGAGAAACGTGGCCGAATGGGACCCGCGGGGCTGGGCTGCGGAGGTTGGAGCTCCGCGACCTGCCCTTCTCAACCCGTCACCCCCAGCCCCGCAGGCAGCTTCCCGCTGTACCTTCCTGCCCTCACCCTGATCGTCCCCCCGGGAGAGCTCATCCCAGGAGAGCCGCGGAACTCTCCCGCCCAGCCCCGGAGAGCCGCTCACCTCAGCCACACAGCGCAGGGCGACTCCCACCTTCGCAGCCCTCCGCGGTGCCGGTTCCTCCTCGCCCTTGAGTGCCCGCCGCCTCTGCCCCTTCAAGCCGAGCAGCCGCTCACCTGGCTCCGGGCGACCGCCCGTCCCGTCCCGCACGGCGCCGCCGCCCCACCGCCCTGCCTCCTTGGCACTTGGGCGCAGGAGACGCGGCGGCTGGCCCCGGCAGCTGGGGCTGCCGCTGGACGCGGCCAGGGGGGCGGAGGCAGGCGAGGGAGGTGCTGCTGCGAGCCAAGAGGGAGCCCGGTGCGGTAGCGGCCGGCGGGGCTGCCTGGGAGCGGCCGTCGCACCCCCTCGGCAAGGCGGGCCCGGCGGCAGCGGCGGCGGCTGCTGCGGACGTCTTCTCACCCGGCGGCCCCGCGGGTGCGGACGTCGTTCCGGGCTGCTGTGAGGAGCGCGGCCGCTGAGGCGTGTGGCTGGCCGGGGCAGGTCGCAGGCAGCGAGCAGCAGCGGCTAGGTGGAGAGAAAACGTGGGGACGCTTTGTAGCTGCATGCGACAAAGTCGGGGACAAGAAATTGTCACTCTGGTTAAACTGTTTCCAATTCCTTGGTGGACAAGGTGTTCAGTGTTAAAACTGCCTTTTTTCTTTTATCGCTTATTTCACTCATAAACCAGACTTAACGACATTAAGCCCTAATGTAAATGTAGTTTTTCAGAATTAGAAGCTTTCATTCGATTTCGTTTCAGGTTCATACCTTCAGCCAGTTCAGATTACTGATGGTGTAAATGAACTTCACTTAGCCATCAGGACAGCAGTGATCTTTAACATCCCTTCCAACCCAAACCATTCTATGAGTCTATGAACTGCAGCTGAGGCACTCCTCTTCCCTCTTTAATTGCTTGGGATGAAGCATATTCTGAACATGCAGCATTTTCAATGCTTTTTTTTTTTTTTTTTTTAATTGCTTAATATACAAAAATGTTCGGGAATTGCTCTCTGCGTGTGGGCTGGAGGTTTGGTCACTAGGCACTGCTGAGAAGAGCCTGGCTCCAGGGTGTAGCTGGGGAAAGCAGTTCACACTGAACATCCTGAGGGAACGGCTGGAGCTTTAGGCAACAACTCTTCTGTTGCTGAAGATAAACAAATTCTACAAACTCCACAGGCAGCAGGTCTTCCTGAGGATACGGGGTGTGATGAGTCCACATGATGAGCAGAATTTCATAGAGAAATACTTATAAAGAGCTGGGGTTAGATGAAGAGGCTTGGTTTTATTTTGCTTAGATAGATGGTGTCTTTGGATGCTTTGGAGCCAGCATCCAGGGGAACACAAGGCCAGTGCTTTTGCAGTTCCTCACACAGGAGGCATTTAGCTTTCTTTGCCTTGCTTAGTGGAATATCTTTAACTTTCTCAAATCTTTAAGTACCACAAATGGTGTTCTTGTCCTAGTTTACACCACTTGTGAGAATTATGTCTGCTTCTCCTTCACTTCTAATCTGGATGCCTGAGGTCAATAAGGAAGAAGAGAAAATTTACCCTGAAGTTAACGTTAGGGGTGTGATATCTGAGAATATTGTTTGTCTATGAAAAGGCTTGCCTGGTGGTTCTCTATGAGTGCTTTTTGACACATCCACACACACTGTGCTTTACCTTGTGGCTTAGTAATGTCTCAACAGAAAGGCTAAAAGGTTGAATGATGTTGGAAACTGAAGCCCAACTTAGCCGTGGGCATGTTACACATTGGCAGTGCACTGTTAGTAAGCTTCCCATGCTGCTTGTTGTGTGAATAGTTACCAGTGTACAGATAAATAGAAGTCTGCCTCTGTCCACCCAAACACCTCTGACAAATTTTATGTTCTTTTGGAGAAAAATCAGAGAGTTGCTGAATTTTCAAGCACTGAAATGTAACTACAGATAGAGGAATTACCTAAAAATACTTATTCCCTTTCCACTCCAACCAAGCTCATTTACTAGGAGAAAATACTGTATAATTTACAAAAGAAAAATATTCTACTTAATTTATATCTGTACCTTTATTTAAACTGTGTATTACGTACAACTGTGTAGTATCCAGTAACATACTAAGCTAAACAGAATTGATTAGATCACCTAAAAACCAGGACTAAGTAAAGAACTTAATTCTCAAAGTGCATTTTTATAGCTGTGCTTAGCTGGAAAAGTCCTTGAAATCTATGTATATTCACTCAGACACCAGTACTTCAACTACATGGTTCTAGGACTGGGTTGAATCTCCCCAGAGTTGCATGGAGAGCCCAAGGCAAACACCTATGCGCTCACCAAGAAAACAGACTATAGCAGGTCTGAGGAACAAGCATGGATAACTGAACGATAAAAAACTTTCCAGTCTCATTAATTTTGTCAAGTTTTTGAGAAAATGCCAAAAAAGGGTTAGTTCAGATTGCTGAATGCCTCCTTTGTTGTATGCTTGTGCAATATTGAATGCTGGTTTAGTTGGAACAGCAGGTGACGTATGCAGTTTTAAGAGAATGATACTTCCCTTGGAGAGAAGGAGACAAATCTCTCTCCCCAGCCAAAATGATCATGTTAATAATATGTTGAATAAGGCTAATAGTTCCTGGAGCTGGAAGACTCCCCAGAAGTTGCTGATCAAAAGGTGACTAACTTGAAAATGAGAGCATGGATACCATAAACTGCTGCTGATACGTTTGGCCATACACCCTCCTGGTAGAGAAATACTGGATTCCAGGGGTTTGACAGTTCAAGCATTTTATTTTCACCTAAGATTTCAATGTTGAAGTGCAACATTGACTCCAACAAAGCCAGTGCCTAAATTAACGTCACCTTAACCAGAATTTCATATTAATTGGTTTGGGATTTATTATTGTTTTTCCTTTAAACTCTTTCTCTCTTTAGTAATGTGTGTGTATGTATGTTTCCTGGGGAGATAAGACATTACTGTGACACATTGCAGCATTCATTTAATGTATCGTTCATTTATGTATCAAAATGGAACTTGTTATAATGATGTAATTCATGTCTCAGTAGGAAAAAAACATAAGTAATTGGGAGGAGAAAGGCGAGAGGAGAGGTAATGGGAGAGGTGAGGTCTGTTTGCATTTTCATTTATGTTGTGAAGGTATGATGCTCTTGTTTCACGAACGTGCTTGACAGGACAGACTCGTCCTGTGCCTGCTTCTCCCTACTCCTACCCTATTCCTAGTGCGTAGGATTGGAGGTTGCTTTGCTGTGTGATATGTATGTGGACAATCCCAGGGAGTTTGAGCAGATGATTCTTTTAAAAAGGACTAAGCATAAAGTTAGGGGAATGACTGTTTCAATGACTCATGTTAACGTAGCACCATTTATGTCAAATCTACTCAATTTAAAAGCAAAGCAAAAAAACCTTCTGATAATTTCCATGGCTCTAGATTTTGTGGTTTGTGGGGTTTTGTGCCACATTACGTGTTTCTGTGAACTCTGGAAACTAACTGAAGGTACAAAGAAGCAGATAAAATGGTTACACTTCTCTGTTTAATATATATAGACCCTCTCCACCCGTTACTAATGTTGTGTTATATAATCTCATGTGCTAGCTATGAGTCATGTAAATTACAGATTATTAGGTAAAAAATAGGGGGTTTTTTAATCAATGATAACACTGAAGATTAAATAAAATCATCTATGAGTCTCTTGGTTTATTTTCTGCTTTCAACATTGCAAAGATTTAAACAAGAGTGAGTATTTTTAGGATGAGGAAGTGATATGGACTATCTGTGATGCTGAAAGGAGTTAAACTTATCAAGGGAGAAGCATCTTGAGTCTAATCTTAAAACTGCACATATTTAGCACAAAGTTGAGAGCTCAGTTTGTGAAAAAGAGGCTACTTCTGTTCAAAATTTGTGCCTGACCAACAAATCCATATCTTAGAACAGAGTTTTTGGAGTAGATACACCAATCTGACATTCTAATAGAATAACTATTTATTAATATTCTTTTGTCAGAAAGTAGCATATAGGCGTGGATACCATCAGCACAGTGTTTGCTGAATGTTAACTGAACCAATATGTAAAAGAAATCTCTTAGATATGTAATCATTAAATAAGGAGGTTTAGTCTATGCAGCTATGTTTCTACACATGTTGCCAAATATTAAGTACAACACCCAGGGCAAGATTTTCTTTTGACTCGTGCAGTTCCTTCATTAAAAAAAATAAAACAAAGCAAAAAAGTAATATCTTCTCTACTGAGGGTCCAGGAAGGATATTAAAATAATAGTAACTATATCTCTATGGTTAACTTCTAAGCCTCAACTGGTCAAAGAAATATACCTTTCACTAGTTTTTAAAAGAAAACATGTTTAGAGAGTTATATCTTGTATTATTACTGATGACAAGTGATATTTATGCTCACCAGGTTACTTGGCTCTATTGAATTCAATGTTATAGGTCCTCCTGACATATAGGACACACAGCTATGCCATAATGGACTGTATTCCAGCTCAGTGTCCCTGTTGCATTTACATTCCAAAACGGGATATAGGTGGGAGGCAACTTGTTAGGTACCCAGGCCAAAAGAAAAGATAAATCTTTGATGCTGTTTTGTTTAGCAAAATTTCATACTACTTACACAAACAGTGAGTGGTTATATGTAAAGACAGGATGAACATCCTGCTCTGTTGGGTGACCAGCCCTTCAATACTTCACCCTCTGTGTGGTGTGTTTTTGTGCCAGACTCCATTTTGTGGAGTTGAGAGCCCTCATTATCACCTGTTAGAGTTAAAAGTGAATGGAGCACAAACTGAAATGCAAGAAATTCTATTTAAGCACAAGAAAAAACTTTTTTATTAGGAGGATGATCCGGTGCATTAAGAAGAGTGTGACCAGCAGGTCGAGGGAGGTTCTCCTTCTCCTCAGCTCTGCCCTAGGGAGGCCACATCTGAAGTATTATGTCCAGTTCTGGGCTCCCCAGTTGAAGAGAGACAGGGAACTACTGAAGAGAGCTGAACGGAAGGCCACAAAGATGATTAGGGGACTGGAGCATCTCTCTTACAAGGAAAGGCTGAGACACCTCGGTCTGTTTTGTCTGGAGAAGACTGAAAGGGGATCTTACCAAAGGCTTATAAATATCTGAAGGGTAGGTGTCAAAAGGATGGAGCCAGTCTCTTTTCAGAGGTGCCCAGCAATAGGATAAGGGTCAATGGGCACAAACTAGAACACAGGAAGTTCTGCCTAAACAAAAGGAAAAAAATTCTTTACTTTGGGGGTGATGGAGCACTGGAACAGGCTCTGCCCAGGGAGAGTTAGTGGAGTCTTCTTCTCTGGAGACTTTCAAAACCCACCTAGACGCATTCCTGTGCAACCAGCTCTAGGTGAACCTGCTTTGGCAGGGGTATCGGACTAGTTCTCTGGAGGTCTCTTCCGACACTTGCCATTCTGTGATTTCATGTGATTCTGTGAAATACTGGAGTAGTTTGCCCAGAGAGGTTGTGGAGTCTCCACCCTTGGAGATATTCAAAAGCCATCTGGATGCAGTCCTGGGCAACCTCCTCTGAGCAGGAGGTTGGACTAGATGATCTCCAGAGTTGCCTTCCAGCCTCAGCTGGTCTGTGACCCAGTGAGAACAGCTGCTAATGCTCTGCTTTCCCTCAGTAGAAAAATACACTTTTAGCCAAACAAAGGACAATGATCCACAAATTGTAAAAAATTTGAAGGGTAGGAAAGGCTTACGTACCCACAAGCCCAGACCAAGGTGCTAATTAACATTATGGGAAACTACAAAGAAGAGTTGCCAAGGAAAGCAATTCTGAAGAGAACACCTGGAAAGGACTATAAACCCTTCCAATATGGCACTCACTCTCTCTAAATCGTACCAACATTTGTATTTCCATTAAAAAACATTTTAAAAGAGTTGTAACTTTTCCATAAAAAATGAGTCTGTGTGGATCTTGGCAGGCATTCTAGGAACATTTTTGCTTTTCTCTTTTTAAAACTTAATTTAAAAAAAAGCTGTGTTAAGCTCTGAAAATTTACATTGATTGTAATCATTCCACGTTAAATGCTCTTGTGTAGTAAGACCCTGATCATAGCATGAGCTGTTAAAATAAAGCCAAGGATGTTACTACACCCCTGTGGATTCCCAGCTCTGTGTAACTTGTAAAGCAACAAAGAAGGATCTCGTTTTTATCAGGGAATGCATTTCCAATGTATGGTCTGCAACGTGTATCTTTCACATAGTAGGGAGAGGATTTTGGCTTCCATGACAAGTCCTTTCCTCCTTGACAACATTTTTTTTCTTCTTTTCTTAAGAGGAAAACTTGCATTCATAGTTGACCTGCCTAAACTCCATTCTTGGCTTTGCTGTATCTTTTAAACAAAGTAGGTGCGTCTCAGCTGTGAAATAAGAAGTAGATGGTGATAGGCAGAGTAAAATGTAAGAAGCCATCATATTTTGAGGATCAGCAAGGAAAGCAAGTTGCTTTTGATATATCAAAGGAGAGGAGATTTCTTTCCCCCAGTTTAACTCTATAATTTATTTCCCTGTTTTGCAGTGTTGAAATCTGCCTATGCTTTACAGCAAGTGATCGAGTTGGGGGGAAACCTTAGCAAACTGTTGCAGTATTTCTGGAAGACCTTTCTGCTGAATTTCCAACTTCTATGATTTTAATGACGCTGACCATATTTCTTTTCAACCTCATCCATTTTTCAATCTTTTACTGGTTTGGAAGAGAGGAAAGTAGTTCTTGAAAGGTCAACTAATCCATGCTGCCTTTGATTTTACACCACCATAAATCTGTTTCACAATGTTTCTTTTAATCATACTAGAATGTTTGGGAGGAAAACCAGAGTTTGAAAAATTTTGAGCTCAGAGGAGCCCTTCCTCCATGGCTCTGTCTAGGGTGGGGTGCTGGACTATATACGTACGGGAGTCACAAAACCAACTGTTAATACTGTATTCTGTAGGAGGATTAAGGCACAGGAGATATCTAGCTTTCCCAAGATTTCAGTGTATGTAGACTTTACAATAAATGATTTCTGAGGAGAAGATTGGAATTCCAAGTGCTATTCAAGTGGCAGCTTCTGGAACAGGCTATGTGCAGCTAGACAACCCACTACAGGTCAACTACATTTCAACTATTCTTACATCAGATTGGAAGCAGATGCTACCCATGGTAAGAGTCATCACATAATATATGGCTAGTTATCTTTATTCATTGAAATCATTTGTTGCATGTCTGATGGAAAAGGACAATAAAATGTTAGACAGCAATTTTGTTGTTTATCTATAGATCAGAGATAATATTTCAACCTTTTTTGGTATACATCAGTTGTTTTAAACTAAATATCTTTTTATTTACTCTTTTAAAATGTTAACAGCAATGCTAATATGTCATTCGTGGTGGTGCCAGAAAGCTCTTTGGCTAAGTGAACCACAGGAGTTTTAATAAACCTCAGCACTGCCATTAGTTGTAATTTGACTGACATTCTGGATGCTCTGTGCAGAATATCCACTTCTTGTTTCTACCTAGGTCAAATAATTTGCAATATTAAATATTAAACAGCCTATAATATTCAATGATTGAGATGAAAAAAGCACATAAAGCCTCAAGTGCCAGGAAATTAATGTTTTCTTTTACCCTTATGTGCCTGTCTCCTCAAATAGTTTGAAATGTCTTTTTAAAAATTCTAGATCTTTCACAAAACATGATTTTATTTTTAAAAATCATTTTTCCAACTGGAATAACTCAATCCAATAAAACTTGTTTTTATGATAGAAGCTATTACATTTTATGTCATGGTAGGGGAACATACCTTCTTTCATTTAAAGAATTATACATTTTTGGCTCTAGAGCTTTTCTGTATTAAATCTGTTCACGAGTATTTTTGGTCTTGGCTTTTCTGCTTCCAGGCTTCTTTGCTATTTGCCCTGTTTTTCAGATATTGTATGTATTTATCTAGGTGAAAGCCTCCACTAGGATAAGCACAGCGAATCTCTGTGGAACTTAAGGGGGTAAAACCTTTGTAAGAAAACTGTCAGCCTGATTCTAGCCCACTATATCTTTTCTACAAATATTTTCCTAATCCTGAAGCCTTACTGCCACTGCTTACTTACATTACTTATTATATTGTATTCTTAACCACTTTTTTGTATCTCCAGCTAACTGTTGTGTTTCCCTTCCGACCCGTGGTGTTTAGCTAAATGCCATAATTTGACCACCCATGGGAAACACAGGATTGTACTCCCCTAAATCTGGCTTCGTATAAGTAGAACTCACTTTGATCCATGTGATAATTATTGTACTGAAATCAAATGGGCATTTTACTGAGCATACAGGTCCTTACTTTTGTATCTTATAAACTTGGGGGAATACTTTCCTTGACCTTCACAGCATCTTTAAACTCTTAGCAAAATTCTCCTTGAGGCAAGCAGTCATATACCTACACATCATATTACAAAAAAAAATTATATTACTATTTCTTTATACTAAAGAGCAACTTTAAGCTTTCACTTTAGCTTAGCTTTATTTTATGAGCAGACAAAATAATAAGATACTCAGGAGAAAGTAATGTTTGTGTCCATCTTGCCACAGTGGCAAACAAACTCATGGATAAATTGGTACTATTCTTCATGTAAAGTTATTGCAATGTACAGATTTAGAGAAAACAAAGTCACAATTTTTCATGACTTTATGAAACACCAAATTTTGCTTCAAACCTGTCAGATTTTGTTCTCAGAGATTTTAATTTTCAGTTTCAAAGTTCTGCTTACATTTCTGTGTTTATATCAAGTCCTTCCTTGGTCAACTGAACCATGGAGAAGAGTAGTGGCACTGGACTTGCAGTGCAGAAAAGTCAAATTGAAAACACTATAACTGATATATCAATATGATATGTTGACTATCTCCTCTAAGTTTTATTTTGCCAAAGTTCCCTTTTCGTAGTCCCAAAATGTGTTTGAGAGTTTTGGAGGGGGTGGAGGGTGTTTTCTTGGCTTGTTTTTTTATTTCCTGTGAATTATCTTTTATCAGCTTCAAACTTAACCTGCATCTGACATAAGTTTGAATGTCACATCATTTTCTGAAATATATTATCTCCAAGATTAAATTAAAATTTATTAAGGTCCCAAATCTTTACATTATACTGAGTTAACAAATCCCAAATAACAGCATATTTACTTCAAGTATAATTCTTTCCTGTTCAAAAGGCCAGGAGAAAGTCTATACATAGTTTGGGGAGTTAAGTGTCTGTTTTGAGGACTCAGGTATTATTTAAGTGATTATCAAGTCTTGTGCAAATCTTCCGAGCATAAGTGAAATTCATTCTTTATATTTGCATTCTGGGTGTAGAATTGGACCTAATTCTGTCTTTTAGAAAGGAGGTGCACATTGCTTAGGGTAGTATTTGATGACTACCTTGGGTATTTTTCATGTTTAATGGCATCTGAGTCTGAATTTTAACCTGAGATACATGGCAAAACTGGAGAATTATATGGGCAAACAAGAGATACCCACAGAAAACCGTCTTATACATGACTTTATTTTTAAGATCTTTTCTGTATGAGAAATTATTTCCCCTGAATTATCTCATTCTTTGACTACTGAAATGATTATAGATAAATTTTGCAAAGATGCAAAATACCCCTCACTAATGTTGAGAACCTTGTTCTAGCTTTCAAGAACAACTCAATGGTGGTCCCTTGTACCTCCGACAAAGTATTGAGCAGGGACTTCTTTATGTCACTTTGTATTAATCTCTTTGGTTTGCCAGAGAATCACTAAAGTCTTAAAAGGAGTTTTGTTTTGTCGTCTATATTCAGAAAGATCCATTCCAATGGAAACAGGCCTGGAATGGTGGTTGATTGTGCTAGGTTCCTGGGTCAGCAAAATGCCCATGGTTGTGGCCACAAAAGCAAATAAATAACCAGAAGGGACAAAATATGACTGTATTACCTGTCTGAAAATAATATTGCTGAACAAAGTTAATGAGCAACTGAGATCATCATGTCAACTGACACATGGAATATGCTTTAGTAAGATACAGTTTTGCTGAGCTTGACATATGGCTAGCTGCTTGAAAGAGACCGGAATGGGTGTAACAATGGTCTTCAGTTTTGCAAGAATACTGTGGAATAAAAGAATAGTATAATGAAAAAATAAGTGAGAATATGGTTGTTCATACTCAGACAATAGAATCTAAAATTTTTTTCTCGGTAGCTGTGTTTGGCCTTACATTTTTAATTATTCTTAAATTCATTGCACACTGAGATTCATATATGATCTTTAGGGACCACATATGACATTTCATGAGATCTGGTCTTGACAGAAGTTTTCCACAAGTAACATAAGGGCTACCCTTATGCTTTCTAGTAACTTCAGGAAAACTATATTTGCAAAGCCTTCTGGCAGTACAATGCTGAGTACCTTGCATCTTTTTTATCTGCTAAGTTTTTACTTAGCCACATATTAGTTGTGGTTTCTTTGTTGGCTGTTAAGTACTTTTTTTGGTTTATTCAATGGTTTAATACATTAAAAGGTTGCCCCATAGAAATATTTCCACTTCAAAATAATTAGTCATAGCAAATTAATGATTGACTCTTTAAAATATTAACTTAGCTTTATGGTATCTTCAAAGAATTATCTTCAAGATTTGTGTTTCATGATATTAAAATATTTGAAGGTGAATAATTTGATTTGAAATGTATGACATTAATGAGGTAATTTCTGGGGTCTCTTGGTTCCAGAGACTGTATCAGGTGTAATAAATGTAAGAATGATTAATGTCACCAAGGGCAAGGTAAACCAGAAATCATAGTGAGCATCTGGCATGTGTTTCTTTCTGCCATAACTATGCAGTTCTCAAGTTCCATATTTTGCAGCAATGTAAAGTGAGAACATGGTCTGAGATGCACTAAAACCACTTAAGAAGTGTCAATATATTGTAAAAGAAAACATATACTGCTGTTTATAAAAGGTAACAGAAACTAGCCTAGAGCATATGGTGAGTTGACCTTCTCTAGCTGCCAGACACCCACTCAGCCACTCTGTCATTCACCCTTCTCAGCAAGATGGGGGAGAAAATATGGTGGAAAAGCTCATGGCTGAGATAAAGGCAAGGACGTCAGTTACCAGTTACCATCACAGACTTGACTTGGGGAAAAGTAATTTATTGCCAAGTAACATAAAGTTGGATGGTGAGAAACAAAGGCAAAAACTAAAGCACTTTCCTCTCACCCTGTTTTTCCCAGGCTCAAATTCTCTTTGTTGCTCCCAAATCCTCTCCCTCCTTCCCCTCAAAAGTGGTGCAACAGGATGGGGTATGGGGCTCACAGTCAGTTTAGGACAGTTCTCTGCTGCTCTGAGCTCCTCACTCTTTTTCCTGATTCAGCATGGTTCCTCTCCATAGGCTACAGTTCTTGAGGATAAACCTGCTCCAGCATGGGATCCACCACAGGACACTGTTCCTGCCAGGAAAATCTGCTCTAGTGTGGGTTCTCCATGAGCTGCTGTGCCTTCAGGATATATCTACCTCCATGGGTGGCAGTGTGGATACCTGCTTCACCATGACCCTATCCCTGGGTTGCAGGTAAATACCTGCTCCACTGTGATCTCCTCCAGGGGCTGCAGGAAGCTTGGAGCACCTCTTCCCTTCCTCCTTGGAGCACCTCCTCCCCTCCTTCTTCACTGGCCTTGGTGTCTGCAGGGCTCTTTCTCTCTCAGTGGTTTTCCTCACTCCTCACACTGCTATGTAGCATTTTGCCCTTTCTTAAACACTTTTTCCCAGAGGAGCCACCATCTTTGCTACTGGGCTCAGCTGTGCACCGTGATAGGTCTGTTGGAGTGGGCTGAAATCAGCTGTGTCTAGCACAATACAGCTCCAGCCTCTCCTTGCAGAGGCTATCTGCAGCTCCCCTGCCACCAAAACCTTACCACCAACACCCAAGTGATTGCATTAAAGTTCAGTATTGCTTTTCAGACAACGGTAAATCAGAGTTAGTTTTCTGAGCTCCATGGAGTTAACTTACGTTAGTTTACAAACAGCTCTGAATGAGAAGAAGATGGACCCCCAGGCATCCTCTTGTGAGAGACTGATACTTTGGGGTACAGACTGTCACCCTAATGCCACAAGATGTTGCTGAGACAACAGATTTATTATGTTTTGTGTGGCAGTTGCACACTGCTACGGCAACAAAATTCTACCATAGACTAATGAAGTATTTTCACAAATTACCTCAGTTGAAAAGCATGATTTGCACATCCTAACTTGATCATTTTGCCAAGAGAACATTTCAAAGAAGTACATTTTGCATGAAAAAAATGACCCTTTGATTTGCATGACACCTGAAAAACTGGCCATTTTTCTGCAAAGCTAATAAAAATTTATTTCTCTTAATTTATTTGACTATCTCTAATTTAATCTAATTTAAATTTGCTGACACTTCAGATTTCTTTTATGTGTAGTTGCTCTCCAACTTTTATTAAAAATATAATTGTAGTTTAAAAGATACAGCTATTGAAATATGAAGACGTTATCGGATTAAAGATAATGTAGATTCTTTAGACCCCGCTTGCTCATCTAATCCTGGTAGCAGATGTTTCAGCTCTGTCTTCAGGCTACTGTGATGTGATCAGGGGACAAAAAGAGAATTCAAGCTTTCCTGCATGATTGGGATTTGTTTTCACAGTTGATAGCAGGAAACCAAAAATCTTGAAAATGGTTATCTTAAGATACTATAAATCTAGCAACAGAAAAGTAATTTATTGGGAAAAATGGAACTTGCTTCCTGGATTCTGCTTCTGACTTATTGTAGCTCTTGACTTGTAAATATGTAACATATATACCTGTAACATACAATTTATGTTTTACATAATATATAATATTCAAATAATATGTGATAATATTTTAATATAATAATATGTCTCTCTCAGCCTGCAGTATACATTCTTAATACATGATTGTCCTCTAAGTTTTCTTTTGTAAAAATGGAAATTTAGGCTGAGTTATAACCATGAAACATGTATCTCTTATGGGAGGTACAAACAGTGTTTACTATCTATGTAAATTTCTGCTTATCTTATAGGTATGTGTATAAGTGAATAATAAAGGATAATTATCAATGTGATTAAAAGATCATATTGGACATCATAAAAACTTCTTCTGAAATGTGAAAACAAATTGAGTTTGGTTACATATGAATATGACTCTATATTCATTAAACTTGGATTGAGAAGTACCCTTGAGTGACTGTTCTCAGCAAGTAGTTTATCTGAAAACATTTATTTTTGTCTGAAAGTTACTTTTTAATTTGCTTTTGATTTACTTTCAATTATTAGGTCACTATTATTCACAAGAAGTAAGAGAGAGTGTCTGGTTGTTAAGTGATGGTATTCAGTTTGTTTGGACAAATCCATTTCCCCACAGCAATCTGAAGTACCGCTGATTGAAGAAGGAAGCAAGTTCATCAGCATGTTACCATTGCATGGGCTAACCACTCAAGTCTTTGTTGGCTTAGATCTATCAAACTGGCCTATCTCCAATGACTTCATTGTCAGTGTAAACTGGATTATCATTCCAAATACTTGCATGCATTAATAACTTCAGGTATACTATTTACAGACAGCTTAACAGCCAGACCAGGGAAATGAAAATTGGAGCTTGGCTTGGTGGTCTCAGAAAAGTATTTAACTGTTCATGGTTCATTTTGCTTGCAGGTAAAACAGGTTTATAATATTCAGGCCTTTGGTGAGCAAACCAAGGCCTGATTCTTTCCAGATATTAAAGCAAATCTGGCATGACACTTGGCTAAATGTTATGCTCACACCTTTTCATCCTCTCACACTGAAAAATAAGCTAAAAGTTTGGAATTTAGGATCAGACATGACTGCTTGAATGAAAGCTTTTTCACAGCTGTTGGTTTCTCCCAGACTCCATGTATTTTCCCAATAGTATTTTTCCTGAAGGAAAAGACAATGGCTACTGTAGGCTGTCTGTAATGCAGATTATAGCACAGATACAGTAAGTCATTTTATCAGCATTATCAGAAATTAGCCTGCTCAAACAATTTTAATCTGAAAGATGCTCACTATCCTTTGTAATTTACACATCCAGAGTATTTTACTGTATCTTTGCAACAGGAAAAATACTCCTTTGTTGTTGTTAGACACATGGATAACCCACTATCATTTGAGCTTCATCTGCTCTGCACCTTAGTCAGGAGCCATGATTTTTGGCTGGCTTCTCTTTGGAGAAGAGGAGAAAGCATTTCCTGGGTGTGTGTAAACATCTCTTTGACGCACATGGTTTTCAAATATTTTGTCAGAGATTGAAGAACAGTGTAATTGCAAGCAAGAGGGTGGAGCTGGGACAGGAATAAAGATGACTCAGTTTCTTTCTGGTGACCTGCTAACAGTAGATGAATGTAATCTTGGCATCATTCAAAGAGCAGGAGAGTAAAATATCTTCCCAGTTCTGGAAGGTTCAGACCAGATCTTGTAACAGAGGCACAAGAGAGCAAAAAGCTGAATGAGAAGCTGCCCAAGCTACTCTGTGAATGTGCACTGAAGAGGTGTGGGCAACCCAGTACAGGTCTTGTTTTGACTTGGTAACACCAAACCGTGAACTCATTTCAGTTTGGGAGGGGAAAAGGAAGAAAAGTGTGTCCCAATCTCAAATCATCAGAGCAAATACAGGAAGGACAATTCTCACTGAGAGACAATGAGCTACAAGGAAACATGATTTACAGGAAATGTGCCAGGGAAACAAAGGGATTGTTTGTCCTTCCTGATTCCCAGCCCTGCATTTGGGTTCAAGAGCATTCTTCTCCATTTACAAAGCGTATTTCTGAGGGAGCCAACTGTGTTTCCTCAAAAAAAAAAGAAAAAGTACTTATTCGCTCTTTGTTGATTAAAAATCTGCTGCCGTTCTATGCCAAAATTTGACATACGGTGAATCAGAAGCTTGATATCCTTCACGGATCTGTCCCTCTGAATACTTCCCCCATCACTGAATTACTTGAGCAAAAGAGAGAGCTGGGAGCCAATACTGTTATTTTCAACTACTACTTTGACCAAGAATGACAAGTAATGGCATTTTTACAGATAAATGAATGAAGACTAATAGAGACATAGGTGTGAGGATTAAATAATCTAGCATCTCAACTGGATGGAGAAAATTGTCATGAAATGTGTGGAGAAAATGTAATAAGCATTTTAAAGAATGATTGTCAAAAATAAAGAATGTTTTTAACTACAAAGTCTGGAAATTCATCCAGGTTTATCTTAGTAACAAGTTTGATGTTTAGCTTTGGAAATATTAACAATTAATGTGAGTTATTCCGTATATGCAATTTAGATACTGCTGTCTCCCATAGGATCAGTCTTAGAGGGTGAGAAAGTCCTCACAAAGTTTTCTACATGAAAAGTAAGCAGTGGAAGGCCATTACAATTAAGGACTGCATAGAAAGTCTCTATGGATAAATTCATTATGAAAGGCAAGTGTAAATTCCCCAGACATACCCACTTCCTATTCATGGATTTGCAGGCTAGTCATACTTGCTGCAACGTGCAGGATCAAGAGATCTGCTGATACCCTGTGAATCATTATTCTTTGTGAGAGGATGATAACCCCAAACTGCATGATTTTCAGATATGAAATTGCATTTTTAGTTGTACTAATGCTATTGTTCCATAAAAAATACTTGTAAAATTGCCAAATAAACATGAGCTTACTCAGCAATAAATAGAGACATCTGGTTTTGAAGAAGGCAGTTACAAAGAAATTCAATCCCTGCACGTATGAAGCAGAAGTCAATGTTTACTTCAGTCTTCACTGGCAAGGGCTCCAGCCACACTCCCGGAGTCACAGAAGATAATAGCAGGTCCTGACAGAAAGAACTGCTCATTGTAAGCGAAGATCAGGTTCATGACCATCTGCTGAACCTGAAAGTGCACAAGTCCATGGGACCCGAGGGGATACACCCGCGGGTGCTGAGGGAAGTGGCGGATGAGGTTGCTAAACCACTCTCTATTATATTCCAAAAGTCATGGCAGTCTGGTGAAGGCCCCACTGACTGGAAAAGAGGAAACATATCCCCCATTTTCAAGAATGGAAAGAGGGAGGAGCCGGGGAACTATAGGCCAGTCAGTNAGCACCAATATAGGCTGGGCAGTGACTGGCTTGAGAGCAGCCCTGAAGAAAAAGACTTGGATGTACTCGTGGATGAGAAGCTCAACAAGAGTTGTCAGTGTACACTTGCAGCCCAGAAAGCCAATCGTATCCTGGGCTGCATCAAGAGAAGCGTGGCCAGCAGGTCGAGGGAGGTGATTCTCCCCCTCTACTCCACCCTCGTGAGACCCCACCTGGAGTGCTGTGTCCAGTTTTGGAGCCCCTATTACAAGAAAGATATGGATGTGCTGGAACGTGTCCAAAGGAGGGCCACAAGAATGATCAGCGGACTGGAGCACCTCTCCTACAAGAATAGACTGAGAGAGTTGGGGTTGTTAAGTCTGGAGAAGAGAAGGCTCTGAGGGGACCTTGTTGTCGCCTTCCAGTATCTTAAGGGGGCCTACAAGAAAGCTGGGGAGGGACTTTTTAGGATGTCGGGTAGTGGTAGGACTAAGGGGAATGTATCAAAACTAGAGGTGTGTAGATTCAGATTAGACGTTAGGAAGAAGTTCTTCACCATGAGGGTGGTGAGACACTGGAGCAGGTTGCCCAGAGAGGTGGTGGAAGCCCCATCCCTGGAAATTTTTAAGGCCAGGCTGGATGGGTCTCTGAGTAACCTGACCTAGTGGGAGGTGTCCCTGCCCACGGCAGGGGGGTTGGAACTAGATGATCTTTAAGGTCCCTTCCAACCCTGACGATTCTATGATTCTATGATTCTACAATTTCGTGTGACATTTAAGGCAGGCTAAGCCACTGCACCACATCTGCTTTTCTCCAGTTGCCTGTGTCCGTGGTTCCCTCTCCCCTTTCCGCACCTGCTTTTCACAGCTGCTTTGTGCCAGCACAGCTACTGATGTGCCCACCCAGTGAACTAGGGTTGCTCGCAAGGGTAACTTTCACCTGGGTTAGTGCCTAGGGGGTGAGGGACCATATGGGATGCTCTGACAGGAGGAGCGAGGGACGGCTGTGGGGCAGGAGCAAGGGGCAGCAGGGGTGGGGTGAGGCAGGGCTGCTCCATCCAGTGGAAGTCTCAGCCTGCCGCGCGCATGGGCCTGCTGTGTCAGTTAATGCAATAATTTCCTGTTCTAAATTTAGTGAAAGTGGTAATGCCAGATATTGCTGTGTGGTAACTGCTAGCAAATTCCTCCCTTCTGAAATAATGAGCACCAAATGTGCAGCCAGTTAGACTTTCGTTGTTATATATTCAGATTGTGTTGAGGGCTCAGTCACAGAAGCAGGCCTGCTCTTAACAAGCCCATGGCATTTATTTTTGTCTCATTTTTGGTGATGAACCTGTGTTATGTCTTTCTCAGGGCATAGTACTTATGTTCCAATACTAAGTATGCAGGCTTTTTTTATGGAGATTCATTTTAGAAGGCATAAGTTATCCCTTCAATAAAGGTGTACCAATAAAACCCTACATTCAGTTAATGTATGAATGGGTGATTGCAAGGGGACTAATTCCCAGCTTCATTGGTGTGCCACTTAAATCTCAAAGTAACAGTGTCTAAATTGCAAACCCTGTAAAACACTCCCGTATACTGAGAAACTCTGTGATCTGTATGGGAGGAGAAGCCAAGCAGGACCTAATACCTGAACAGAACTAGTTTACAAATTTCTGGACATCCAAAAAACTAGAACAAAAGTATAATTTTTTTCTATAAGACTGTGGTCTAGTTCGGAGGTGGTTGAAAAAAAAATACTTACAATATCACAGTTTTTACCACATCTCTTTTTTTTCTGTGACAGGGCAGGATCTTAGAGTATTTTCATTCATTTGACTTCAGTAAGACAGAAGTGGAAGGAGAAAACGCATGTCATTCCATGCTTCCTGTCTGAAGACATCTGGGCCTTTATTTGATTGCTTAAGTCAGTGGCTTCCAAAGTGAGGTTACAAATCAGTGAAGGCTTATCAGGCCATAATAAGAAGATGGAAAATATATATTGCTAGGTTAGTAGTTAGAATAGACAGATTTTAAAATTAAAATAATTGTGATAAAAGCATGTGAAGATTAATGATAATCTGAGGCTCTTTTAATTTGTGGACACAAAACATAAGAAAAATGCTCATAGGAGAAAATAGTTTCTTAGGGAGCTATTGCTTTTTTCTCTTCTCCTCTTCTCTTCTCTTCTCTCCTCTTCTCTTCTCTTCTCTTCTCTTCTCTTCTCTTCTCTTCTCTTCTCTTCTCTTCTCTTCTCTTCTCTTCTCTTCTCTTCTCTTCTCTTCTCTTCTCTTCTCTTCTCTTCTCTTCTCTTCTCTTCTCTTCTCTTCTCTTCTCTTCTCTTCTCTTCTCTTCTCTTCTCTTCTCTTCTCTTCTCTTCTCTTCTCTTCTCTTCTCTTCTCTTCTCTTCTCTTCTCTTCTCTTCTCTTCTCTTCTCTTCTCTTCTCTTCTCTTCTCTTCTCTTCTCTTCTCTTCTCTTCTCTTCTCTTCTCTTCNTCCAACTCCTACCATTCTGTGATTCTGTGATAAAAGAGCAATGTTAGTAACGTATTTTCTCCTGCACAGTCCTGCCCATGCAGTATGCATGCAAGAAATCAAAAGCAGAAAGGAATAACCACAAGGAGCCATTGGGATAAGAAAATCAAGGCAAATCAGAGGCAAGAAGACTACCTGAGATAAGAAGGTTCTGGAACAAACTTCCCCTTTACTCCCATGTTTGTAGTCCACAAAGTACTGAATGCGGCATGGGGAGAGAAGCTACTGCAACGTACTGTTTTTTCCATAGACTTCTATTGGCTGTTTAGATGGAAACACAGTACTGGGAAGCCAGTCAGTTCTCTCTGAGAAAAGGTACACTTCCCAGATGATGCAGTCAGCATACAGATTGATGCCAAATGCCAGAAGACAGTAAGGTCCTACTTCTGCAGACAGACAAAAAGGTGCATGCTGAGGCATACTATGCTCATGAAGTTTAAGACCATGGTCTAGTGTGGCGGGCCTGAACACAGTAGTCCAACAGGTACCAAATAAGGAAAACTTTACTTTAGGACTGGAACAGTTATCAAAATTTTATAAAACTCATATCAAAATTCAGCAAAAAGCTGTGTAAATACCTAGAATTCCTACACAGAAGATCTACAGTCAGTATAAACTGGACTATTTTTTTCTTAAATAATGAGAGCTTTATGTTATTATGACCTTGTCTCTTAAATTAGAGTTTTTAACAAGCTAATTTTGCAAACTTTCTTCTCACTAACTGATGACAATTCCAAAGGATATTGTGAAATTAACTTGGGATCTGCACAAAATACAAGTTAGTTTATTCCCAGTGTATTCCAATTATGACATCTTCTTGGCTCAGTGATATCTAATGGTGCCAAGATAACTTCTAACATTTTTTGAATAATTGGATGATTTCACAAGAGGATCTAAAGTCATCTGATTTTTGTTGGACAACTGTTCTTTGGGCAAAAATCTTGGCCCAAGATTTTTCAAGTGACGGAATAATGATCTAACTGCAGATGTAAAGTGTGTTTCCTTCTTAGAATTTGTATTAAAGATTTTGCTAAAACCCACCATCTCGAATTAGTTACAGATTTTTTAGGAGACTGAGAAAATTGTGTTACGTAGAGGATAAGTTCCTCCCCTTAGTAGAATTCATTTCTTTAGTAACAATAGGCCCCCAGGTATTTCTATGATCACTCGTACCCATTAGTCAAGGAAAAGGACTGTCAACCTGCTCCAGAGTTGAAGCAGAACTGATTTTCAGTGCAAGAGCCTCAAGAATGTTAAAAGTCAAGTTCTTTTGGCATTTCTACCTGGTAAACAATTCACTCCATCTTCTAAAATAAAATGTGCAAGGTAATTTGGCATTAGGTTACACCAGGGGAGGTTTAGGTTAAACATTAGATTAGATATTAGGAAAAACTTCTACACCGAAGGGGTTGTCAAGGACCGGAACAGGCTGCCCAGGGAGGTGGTTGAATCACCATCCCTGGATGTATTTAAAAGCTGTCTAGGTTGGGTGCTCAAGGATATGGTGTACAAGTGGGCCTGGTAGAGTTAGATAATGGTTGGACTTGATGATGTCGGATCTATGGTCCTCTCCAACCATAGCAATTCTGTGATTCTGTGATTTTGTGATTCCGTGTGATTCTGTAATCTCCATGGCAATTTTTGCAGGGGCCAACTAACATACTTTTCTGCATGCTGATCTGACTTCTCAGCTCTGCATGCCTGCTGCTAGGCATCTAAGCAGAGGTGGATCTCTGAAATGGCAAATGCCCCATCCTGTCATTGACCTTCTCCCATGCAAAAAGGAGGCTGTTTGACTTGGACACCTAAATCTAGATGTGGATGTCTAACTATTCTGCTTAGGAAGATTACTTTGAAAATTATGGCCACAGCCTGCAAAGGACTTCAGGATTTTTTTAATTTTAGGATTTTTCAGAACTTTAGGCCTGAGAGGGATTAAACTCTCCAGCCCAAAAAAGGATGTTTCGGTTCCATCAGCTCATCAGGTACCCATAAGAGGAAGATAACAAATCATGTAAGCTAACAGAACAATATTTAAAGCCAACAATAAATAATAGTGAAACCACTATTTTAAAGGTCTCTATTTAATATGGACAATGTAAAGAAAGCCTTAGGAAAAAAAATAATAAATATTTTCTTTTTCTCTTTTAATCAACACAAAACCAGAGTGTTAAGATTGGATTTACTGTTTCTGTAAGAAGTGGTGCTCTAAAATAATTGTTTCAGTTGTCTAACTACACATACACACTGTTTGATAAATCATTTGTCTTAAAATTCAAAGCGTATTTTCATAATCTTACTTTTAATTTGGTTTACTATTTCAAAAAATTCACCCAATGATCAAAATGTTTAAAATTGTTTTTAGGCATATGAATTGTATTTCAATTTCTATCTAAATATATTGTGACACAATTCAACATTAACAAAAATACTAACTACTGCAGAAGAAACTTGTCATAGAAGATTAGTCGTAGTTTATCTTCTGTGTACCACCAGCAGTTCCGACTGCAAAGGGGACTACTAAGGCTGGGAACGGTTTAGCATGGGGAATTATTTTATAGAGCTTTAAATGATGTCTTTGCTTCCTCTAATCTTGAGATAATCATCATCATTTTCTGTAATTCACATTTTGGTAAACTGAGAAGATTGTATAATTCCTTTTAGAAACATTGCATATACAGCATTTTTGTTAATGTCTGCCAAAGTTCCCAAGAACATCCAAAAGAAAAAGCATTTCATGGCTTATTATGATCACATTGGTGAAGTATTAGGGAAAGTGTCTGATTTGGAAAATCAGAAATCTGTGTGATTTAACCTAGGACTTGGCATGCCATAATTCTGAGAGCTGCAGCTTTCTACTAAATAAAACAGTAGTTGCTAAAATGCCCTTTTGAACAATGTCTTTCTAGCTGTTTGTTTCCTAGGAAGTTACCAGTAGCATCCATTATGTACAGTAAAAAGTTTATAAAAAGAACTTTCAATTTCTAAAACTATACAAATTTACAATATGATTAGGTTAAAGAAATAAAGCAATACATAATTACTGAAGAAAAATATTTTCAGAGACTTTGTAGTGTTTTCTGGTTACATCAGAATATGTGAATAAAAGCTATGAGCCAACATAAAAATATTGAAACAAAAATGTTGCAATGTGAAGGAAAAACTATTACATGAGATCACAGGCACTGTAATTATCAAATTGTATTTACAGTTTGAATGTGCCAATTTCAATTCTTGTTTCTCTAAAGTTATTAAAATTTCTATGTCACAGGCACAGCTGCAGAACTCCAGCCCTTCACTGACTTCAGGAGAATGAGATTTCAGCCACTCTGTTAAACTGGATATTTCACTCCAGAACTTTGAAAATTAAATATGTAGTCAATGTTGAACTTTAACAGTCTTGGTAAGTCCATTTCATTTGGAAAGATATGCACAAGACAATCAGTGTAAGAGTAGAGCCTCCACGATTTTTAGTATTGGCATGTCAGTCTTTCCATTCTAAATCTTTACTTTGAGGTGTTTTTCAGTATATTGTAACATTGACAGAAAAACTTTTAGTGCTAGGGAGATTAACTGTTCTATGTTACAGGAGACAGAAAAAGAAATTAAATCTGGTTCTGATGTCCCACAAGCTGATTGCCTTAAAAAGAGCTCTGCTTTTAAAGTGTTACGAATCTCTCTGGCCTCTTATGTGGGCTAAGATATTAAAGAGCTGGAAACAACAGAAAAGGATAAACAACAAGACTAGAAGTGAATTGCTTTTGTAATAAGTGGTGAGTTCTTATATTTGTAATGAATAAATGAATTCATTTATTCAACATGTATCCATGATTTGAAGTGAGTCAACATTAGATAAGGGCCCAGAGTCAGTGTATCATATCTGGGTTAGGAACATGTTTTGGAAAGCCCTGGGAGCTGCAGCAGCCTCTCTGGGATGCACTAGGGAGTGGCAGAGCAGAGCTCGCTGGACTCAGCAGCTGCATCTCGTTCCATTTTCCTTGGACTGTGTAGCTGCTGCCTTCGCAAAAGCGAGCCCAAGGGTGTGGTGTCCCAGACCTTGGAAACAGTGGCCAGCCCACACTCTCCCCCAACAAAATGAGGCCTTTTCAACACCTACTTAGTGTCCTTAGAGTCCTCCCTGGTGGCCTCATGGCTAGGATCCTGCATCCTCACCTTGGGGTCTGGGATTAACTTCTGGTCAGGAATGACTTGAAAAGATGCACCAGACAGCGTCCAGCCACACGTTGAGATGGATCAACTCATTAATAGAGTTGAAAACAAGCCCATAAAAAAGTACATAGATGTCAGAGGAGTGGCTTGAGCCAGTCAACTATGTGCTGCATGACTGCTGCTGCCAACACCAGCATTACGGGAGGAAATCATAGTGAGGACAAAGGGGAAGGAAAGAACTGTCCCCATCAGCCACAGCATGACCACAGGTCAGCTGGCTGAATGACGAAACTCAGCCTGAGGGGTTTCTCATCTGAGCTTCCCTAGCCTCACACAGACAACCTCAGGAAAGAAACTCAGAGTACTTTTGTCTGCATTAACTTCAGAAAACAATTTTTAAAAGTCCACTGAAATGAGCACGTGTAAAACCATCAGCAGTATTTGGTTGAAGAAATCCAAAGACTAGATTTTTTGCTTTCAAATGTTTTTAATTTTTATACCCAAATTATTATATGACATCGCATGGTTAGCAACTTGGCATAAACATATAAATAATGAGATATCCTGTAGCTAAATAGACACCAGTGATAAATTGCTGTAATAAAAAATTACTTGTAATAAAAAGTCAAGAATAAGGCCCAAGGTCACCATGGTCAAACGAATTTCAAATGCATTATGGATCAGAAACTGAGTGCTGGGAAAACTGTTAAAAAGTAAACAGTTTGTGCCAAGGCAACTGAAGGAAAGTCCTTTCTATAGATTTACTTTTCTCTTTACCTGATCAGCCAAATATGGAACAGGATGGCCCACAAAAATGTTTCTTCAAGAGCATACATAAATGTGGCAGTTTGGGAAGAAATATTGTAGGGAACCTAATACTCCAGCGTAAAAATACCCCAAGCCTACAACACTTTTATTTCATTAGGATATTCATTCAACTAACAATTTGGAAAAAAAAAAATTAAAAATCACTTCTCTATGTTTTTAGGCCAACACAAGAAAATGAAAAGCTAACACATTGTAGCAGGGTTGAGGATATGTGAAATCAAGTACCAGTTTGGTTCCAGAAGAACCTAAACAGCACTCAGGCTTATGCATGCTTTAGGACTGGCAAATTTCTTTACAAAATCTCTTTGGAAAAGAGGTGGGAAAACTTTTCACCTTGAGCAGGCCACCCAGTAACATATGTATAGCTTTGTGCTGTCATTGGTCTTATCATACGACCTTAGCCTATATCTGTTCTGGTCTTTTTTTGCTGGTTTTGCTTACCTTTCATGCTTTCTTATCTTAAGTTATAGCTCAGGTGTTTGCCTCAGGCAGTTCTCATTCACCAGCCAGTATCTCTAACTCTTGTTAAGCACTAGTTAAACTGAAGGTAGGTGACCATCAGCTGATGCTTGAGCTGATGCTTGAACTGGGGATGCTGCAGCAGATTTTAGGCAGGTCACCTGCACTCCTGGTTGGATCAGGATGCAGCTCTCTCTCTGGCTGGAATTGCTCACACTCCCACTAAGCTAATTCAAGTGAATTGGGATAACTGCTGGACACTCAGGTTACTGCTGTTATTGTCAGTTCCAGCTAGGGGGTCCTTGGGCTTCATAAGCCATAATAAGCCATAAGGCTTATGATGTTGCATTTCTCACAAAAAGATCTTCTTCATATCTGTGAATAATTCATACAGGTAGGAAGGTACCTGTGAATAATTGGCACTTAAACTTGTGCCAAACAGCTTAGGAAATAAATTTTTGTGTTTGTTTGGGTTTTTTTGTTTTGTTTTGGTTTGGTTTTTCAAAGAGGATTTCATTTGACTATTGGCTCTTCACTATTCATGGTATGTGATTAGTCACATATTTCTAATAACATTTTCCAGTTGACTGCCCAGATGCCTGAGAGCTTTAAAACAGGAGAAAAAGGATGGATGACTATCAAATACTGAACAATCAACAAAAGTTGCATTCTTGAAAGAGTTTCTTACTGCTTTATGTTAGAGTATATTAGAACATGTACTCTGTAAAACAAGTAACTGTTTTTGCACCAGAATATATCTAAAGTTACATTCCTCTGTAAAAGAAGTTTAAATTACAGCTGAAGTTACTTAAAGAAATATTTTCATCATTTTACTCTAGGTAAAAATTGGATTGTGTATGTTTTATAACACACTAATACCCATGCTATTTGTATTTCTGTCTGAGCGTGCACAGCCAGTTTGGGTGTTCCCAATTTCGACTCAATGGCTTGCTCATGTTCATTATATAATGACACATATTTCCAAGACTGTGGTTGGGTGCAGGTGCTAAGATCAACTTCTTGGAGTTTTGATTCTCAGGAGGATCTTCAGAAAATGAAGCATTTGTGGTTACATTTATAATTATAAATCATGCAATGAGATCATCGTAAGTCTCTCTGTTTTCATAACAGCATGTAACATTGTAAAGCACAAAGATTGTATACTGGAAAAAGCATTTAATGGGAAACATCCTAAGGTAAAGTGCCCTGAACATTTTTGAAGCACTGATTTTTATATACTTGGAAGTGGTTTTAAAGTCCTCTCACCTCTTTTTTAAAAGCAACTAATTTACAGATTGTTTCCAACACTTTTTGAAGAAAACATATAAACTGCACTGGAAACAAAAGCAATACCTAAACTATGCACTAATGGAAGAATCTTTGTCTAATAATTAAAGCTAACATGTGAAAAATCTGTGGCCGTTTTATTATTCTGTAATAAAAATCACCTTTTATTGGCATTACTACCTTTTTGTCCCTTAAGGAAGTAGTGGTTTGTACACAGTACTGTTTGCCCTACATGATACAAATGGAAATAATAAGCTAGAAGCTAAATATTTACTTATTACATTCTTCCCCTATATGCTATTCACCAAGTCATGCAACTTTCAGTTTTACATAGGAAGATGATCAATTATTAACCACAGGTTACATCAAATTCCCTGAACAATCCTATAGAGATTTCTGCAAAAAGGCTAATGTTCATGAGAGGTGGGTACGCACACAAAGATTATGTCCCTTTTTTCTGGGTGAATTCCTTCTGTGTCCAACATATAGTTTTCTTCTATATTTTTTTTTGTTCTACAGTATTTGGTAGATACTAGAAGAGAAAATTGGTAGTCTCTGCGTCAGATCATCAACAATGTTTACAAAGTCTTTTTTAAAGTAGCAATACTTTATCATAAACCCCAACTATTTTCAGTCAAAATAATTAATTGTTTAAGCTTGCAGCTTCTTGAAAAATTCCTGGTTTTCTTAAGGGTGGCAAATGTTTCCCACAAGATGGTTTGATCATCTATACTATTTTCTATAAAAAACCCCAAGCAACCAAACAACAGTTTTAATAAAAATTTCATGCTCCAGAGGGTAGGAACAGCTGATCAAGAGAAGGTGTGCCTCTGCAGCATGACTCACCGTGCAGGGACTCCTGTGGGCCAGGCAATGGTCACCTGGGTTGAGTTTCTGTATGCAGAATCTCTGACATGAACTCTGCCACTGGAAGGCATGATGGTGGTGAGGATGAAGGGGAAATGACAGAAATATGACTTTGGACAACTTGGAGAGAAATAGGAGTCCAGCACAGGCAGGTGACAGCGTTGTGCAGAACCTAGCAGGGATTTACTCTGTCGTGCACCAGCTGGCTTCACTGTGCCATTCAGTTGGGTGGAAAAATTTAATGTGCTCCATGTCATGAGACAGGGAAAAGGCTTCTGCTGAGCCTGAAGGGAATATAGTCTTACAGAATTAATCTCACCAGAAAATGTCAGCCCTGCAGAGCTTCTCAAGGATCTTGGCACATCCTTTCCTGAGCACATCCTCTCGGACTTCCTTTGAAATTACGGGTGTGCATGCCAAAATCTGTCACTGTGCATCTATCAGCTATCTGAGCACGGTGCCAGACACTTTATGATCTGTTTACCACTTTCACTTGGTGAATCTAAGAGCAAATGATCGTCATCCTCTTTTTGATGATCTGCAGGAAAGCTGAAATTTACATTTGCTTCATCTGGTTTGGGTGCATGCTTCACTCACTGATGTGTGTCTAACTCTTACACTGCTATACCATACTATGTACTCCACAGAATATTTCTTCTGAAACCCAACTAACCCTTATACTCTTCATCTTGGCCTCATTTAAAAGTCAAGGCAAAATGTTTAGATTGAGGAGGTTTGGATTGGATATTAGGAAAAATTTCTTCCCCAAAAGGGTTGTCAAGCCCTAGAATAGGCTGTCCAGGGTAGTGGTGGAGCCCCCATCCCCAGAGAGATTTAAAACATGTGTAGATGTGGTGCTAAGGGACATGGTTTAGCAGTAACATGACAGTCCTGGGTTAATGGTTGGACTCAATGATCTTAAAGGTATTTTCCAACCTAAATGATTCTATGATTCTAGTGGCTGGAACAGGCTCACAGAATGTTACAGACCTTTATCATGTGAAAATAAAACACCTTTTGTATATTTCTGTATATAAACACACATTTTAATATACCACGCTAAACCACCTCTAATCTTATTCCCAAAGAGATCGCTCCACATCTACTTCCATCACAGCAGTTTCTGTGCCACAATTGCAAATGAACTAGTGGATGGCAAAGGTGAGGCTGAAGTGAGTATGTTGCTGCCTCCTCAGTGATTTCTGTCACGTTACTCCCAGGAGACAATGGTTGCTAAAAATACCTGGAGTTAAAATAGTAAGTGACAAATATAAATTCAAATCATTTTAGCGGCTACAGGAAGAAAGCAGGAGGTCACAAACTGTTACAGAGTTCTAGATATCTGAGATATTCACTGAGTCACAGAGCTAATGGACTTAAAAGATAGCTCATTGTTTCCACATTGCTAGTGTAGAATTATTTGTTATACTACTTTCTTCAGTGCTTAAATCCACTCCTATATTAGTATTTTCTATTTATACTTATTTTCCTTAAGTGCATTACATTGATTTTGCATTTCAGCAGTCCACAAAGGTTCCTGTCATCATTAGGGTATAAGCTTAAGCATGCAAAGAAAACCCATAGTCCTGAGTTGAGTCGTTACAAAGTAAAGCCACAAAATGTTGCGTAGAATACTAGATATTTATCTGAAAGATTCACCGAGTCACAGAGTTATTAGTACATTAAGGCAGTTGCTTATGCATATGGGTAGTCCCTCTGGATACAATGAGAATGCTCATCTTGGTTCTAGAAATTGTTGATGTTTAAAACACTGTTTTATATTCTTTGTCATATGTCTAATCTCTCTTGTTCAGCAGCATTCTGAAATGGGAAATATCTACAGGCAAACAACCAAGACATGATGTTTTAAGAGAGCTTCAATGCTGCATTATAGAAGTTTTGGGGTTTTTTTCAGAAAAGAAAAGCACGCACACAAAAAAGAAATTTCTCTCTCCCCTACAGAGAGAAATTCACCCTGAGCAGAAACTAATACAAAATTTCTCTACTCTTTGAATTCAATTTACGTAAATAGGTCCATTACTTAAATGGAGTGTCATATTCGGGGATTTCACCTGTAAGGCAAACAACATGCAGGCTTCTCTATTCTTTCATGTAACAGTATATATCATCTTATTGCACTGGATTCTGAAATCACACAGAACATTCCTCCTTCTGGCAATTAGTATCTATGATATCCTGTGAAATATCAGCATATTAATATTATGAAACTGCTCCCACAAATTTACTAGGAAGCTCCAACTCTAACAACTGAATTTCTCTTATCAGTAGCATTCTTCCGTTATGTTACTAGTTTAATTATCAAGAATAATAAGGATATGCAGTCTGTGTGATGTTTTCAATATTTGCATTGGATGGTTCCTAAAACAGTTTACAGATGCACAATTGCAGCCCAGAAGGCCAATCACATCCTGGGCTGCATCAAAAGAATTGTGGCCAGCAGATCGAGAGTGGTGATTCTGCCCCTCTACTCTGCCCTGGTGAGACCTCACCTGGAGTACTGCGTCCAGTTCTGGAGCCCCCAGCACAAGGAGGGCACAGACCTATTGGAACGTGTCCAGAAGGGAGCCATGAAAATGATCAGGGGGCTGGAGCACCAATCCTATGAAGACGGGCTGAGAGAGTTGGGGTTGTTCAGCCTGGAGAAGAGAAAGCTCTGGGGGGACCTTATAGCAACCTTCCAATACCTGAAAGGAGACTATAGGAAGCTGGGGGAGGATCTGTTCACAAGGATTTGTAGCGATAGGATGAGAGGTAATGGGTTTAAGCTAGAAAAGGGTAGATTTAGGTTAGACATTAGGAAAAAGTTCTTTAATATGAGGGTGGTTGATCACTGGAAAAGGTTGCTCAGAGAGGTGATGGAGGCCCCATTCCTGGAAACATCCAAGGTTAGGCTTGATGGGGGACTGAGCAACCTGACCTAGTTAGAGATGTCTCTGCTTATTTTATGGAGGTTAGACTAGATGGCCTTTAGAGGTCCCTTCCAACCCAACACATTTTATGATTCTATGATCAGTTAACACCAACATAAATTGTTAGGCACAAAAGATGAGAGTTTGTAACCGCAACTGATTAGTTTGGATTCCAGAGAGACAATCAGTCACAGAAAAATACCTGTGTGTCCACTCTGAAATGTTTTACTTAGAATAGCTCTAATTTTAAAGATTTTTTGCAGAATGGCTCCTAAAATGCTCCTAAAGCTTCCTGTTGACAGCTCCAGCCCTCACTGAGGTGTGTTATATTCTCATTGTGCTATTCTAAATAGAAATCATCACACTTTGTAAAGATTAATTTTTTCACTTTAATTCATATTAAATCTGTATCTCTTTTTTGACTAAAAGCATCGAGTTTATAACCTCACAGTGACTAGTTGAACAACACAGAATTACAGAATAGCAGGGGTTGGAAGGGACATCTGGAGATCAGCTAGGCTAACTCCCCTGCCAGAGCTGGTTCACCAAGGGCAGGTTACACAGGAAAGTGTCCACTCAGGTTTTGAAAGTCTCCAGAGAAGGAGACACCACATCTGAGCTTATTTCCTACAACACCTAACTTAGTATAATTATACAACTTATTTGAAGTTGATGTACAGTACACAAGATATAGTTAATGAAAACCAGGATTGGCAATTTGCTGGAGTTTGGTTAGTCTATAATTTCCAGTGGTGTTTTAGCTTCCTGAAGCACAAAATTAAATTTTCCTTAGTTCTTCCATATCAGTGCAAAGAATTAAGCCTCACAGAAATCACTGAAGTAATTCATGCCTTCCCATAATGAACAAGATGCTCAGTCTATCAGAAAGGTGACTTTCACTCTGTCATTCTTTTTGTAACTGCCTGGAGAAGAGGCACGAGACTGAAGGACAAGCATGTGCTTTTCCAGGAAGCAAATGCACCTTGGTATGACTTACTGTCTAGGTATCTGTCATAAAAGCTGACAGTAAATCTTTGCAAGTGTCCATTTCTGATGAAAACATGTAAGTTATTTGGGAATGGAGTAGAGGAAGAATACCAGTAAAGAGGTAAGTTCAGAGTTGTCTCCTATTTAATTATTCCCACTTTCTGTAGTCCAAGCCCCTGTGAACAGTGAAAGGGATATCCCATCTTCCTGGGGGGACTTCCCATCTCCTGTGACTTGTCTTCCAGAGAAATCTCCAATGATTGACAGAAGTGTGGGTACTTGAAGCTCACAGATACACACTCTTGCACCTAGGATATTTAGACATTGATTTCTCTTCTTGGGAACTGAAATATAAAAAGGTGTCCCAAGAATAATATATATTATTTACTCTCTTTTCTACATATTCCTAAACACAGTAACATAAATTAGTGTGTGTAATGATTTGTGAACAGGTTGGAATGTTCATTCTCTTATTTGATTCTGTTTTTAAAGCCTAGATTTAAAAATAACAATGTGAAAAAAACTAGAATAAGTAGTATTTACAAGACAACTGGGAGAATATGATAAATACTAATAGGTTGGTGGACACATTGTCAGAAACATACAGTCTAGCGTTTGGTCAATAGCTACTGCTACTTAGTTTTAGCGATAGCACCTTTAAATCAATATCTCCTTTTTAATATTTAATGGCCTCATACCATTAGCCTGTTCTTGTGTCCCTTTTTTGTTGCTAATCAAAGCTATTGGCCATGACCTTGACATTTTTCTAGGGTTTTAGTGGCTCAGGTTTCACTTAAATTAGCACGCACAGGAAGCGCTTTTTGTTGATTTAAAATTCACCTACATTTTAAGAAATTTTGTTGCACTTTGTTATTTCACCAGCAAGCAATTCTTTCACTTTTGTATTAAATATAAGGCCTAAAAGAAAATGCTTTGGACTTTTTGGTTTTCATTGCATATAGTAGCCAGATATAATCCAAGTGACTTCTTATATATATCTAATTATGTGTTTTGACTGCAGAATACAAAAAAAGAATTGCAATTTTCTGTTGTAATTATCCAGAGAAGCCATTTTCAGTTTGGGTTTGCAGGTTTTTTTAAAGAATATCTGAGACATTTTCTTATTTAGTGGTTATTGTGTAGCTGTGGTGGGAGGTATTCAAATTCAATGATGAGTTTTTCTATCATTTATTAAGTGTGGAACATACTTGTAGCTTAAAAATTCTTAATTTTAGTAATAGAGTTACTGCATAATTAGCTGCATCTTACGTATTTCCTTGAGGACAGCACATGATAATGTTTTCTGTGACCAAGAAAAGCATACAGCACCTCATTATTTAAATTAGGTAGGTAAGAATAAGGAACAAGGTTCCAGAACTGAAATCACACAGCAATTAAATAAGCATCAATCCAATGCTGCTTTTTCACATAGATTGCTTTCCTGTTAATGGTGTTTTAGCAATTATCTTATCAGTTGCTACTAACCCAATAGTGATTTACATAATTCTACCCATGTAGTTAGGCTGGTGTTAGATTATATCCATTGAAATGAACAAGGTAGTTGTATTAAATAGCTCATTTACTTTTCAATGAGTCACAGGAAATAATTAAACCAGTTTGCTTTGTACTAGCAAAAGCTTTGTACTAAAAGTTACCAAAAAAAGTAGGATCAGATCCAAAGGTTGCTGAAGTCATTCAAATCTTTCCACGAACTGCATTCAGCCTCTTATATACATGCATAATTTTAAAAATGAGTGTTAATCTCTCCTTCTGTAATTTCTCCTGTCTACAATAACTCCTGTAGGTTTTTTGTGTGCATCTCTCACTGAAGTTATTCAGCTCTCTACACAGAGTGAGGCTGAGAGCTCAGGTAAGTGTGGTGTTAATCTTCCTCTACACTCAGGGCTGCACCTCTGCAAATCAAGTCCAGAGGGGTCTTCCAAAGTAAGCTTGGCTGGAGGCAAGCTTGGCAGATTTCCTAGTGTTATGCAGTGCTTTAGCAAAACACAGAACATGTCAGAGGGAAGTGTAGGTGCTCTTTGCATAGAGTAGAATTACACATGTTCTGTGGAGAGTTGTTCAAGAAGCATGGAAGTTGAAAGCCAAGGTCATGACTTTGTCCTGCAAACCGCTGTCTAGATGAGCCAGCTGTACGTCTGTGACTCCACTGAGAGAGGCATATTCGTTGCCCAAAACCAAACAGAAGCATTGTTAGCAACACTTCTTACAGACCACAGGCAAAAAATGGAGACACCCCCAAAAGTCAATGAAAATTTTGGCAAGGAAGCAATTGTGGAGCAGATTTATACTGGAATAAAAACTATATGCATCTGAACAATCCTTTTCACATAGAGATCTCAAGACATTTCCCACACATGGATAAATGTTTTCTTTTTCTGTGGGAAGGTGAGAAAAGTAATTGCAAAATAGTGGTTTCCCACAAGCAACAGTGAGAATGTGTGGTAGACCTAAACAAAATTATATTGAACTACCTTTTAATGAATCCTTACTGCAAATTGAATACCATTTATTTCTGTTATTTCTTCTATTATTGCTTGTTTTTCAGAAATATGCATACGTCCTTTTCACACTGATCAACACTAACAAGTGTAGCTTCACTGAAATTACTTATGCAAGAGAATACCCGCATAGATCATGCTCTGTACCACCGCAATCTGGTAATGAACATCATTCTCACAATATTAGAAGTGCTAAGAAATTTCAGGAGCTTGTTATATGACTCAAATGCCTAATGTAAGAGATGTCAGAGGGCCTCATTATTGTGCACTCAGCATTTCCTGAACACTTAACAATATATTGTCATAAATCTCCAATTTTTTCTCAATCATTCATTAGTTTTATATCCACAAACCTTTACAGAGAGTGGCACTAGATTCACACTGAAGGAATGTTAATAGCACATCAAATGTTCTAAAATATTCACATTCTTCTTATGCCTCAGTGTCTTCAGAAAGAGATATTCACACTGGAGGCAGTGTTAGGAGCACACAAGCACAGCAATCCCCTCATATCCCATGCTGCAGTGCGAACAAGGGCCTGACTGGAACGAGGCCGAGCACATGGTCCAACAGCAGTGCAAGTCATCTGTAGAGCTAGGGGACAGGACAAAAAGCAGCTTTCAAGGGCTCCTGCAACTTCAGCTGTGAATCACAGTAAAATCCAGGCTAATGCATCCAAACAGCAACTCAACTTCTCAGTGTGTTACTGAAGAGCATAGGTCAATAGTCTGGTCTTCTCAGAACGTAACTTAATTTCCTAGAAACGGGCCAGCGAGGAGCAGAAAGAACATGCTATTTCTATTACCGAATTGCCTTGTGCTCCTGGGACGCTTGTTCTAAGTATGGGCCAATCCTAAGAAAGCGGCCAAAGACAGAAATGTTAATGCTCTTCATTAAAAGATGGCAGCGAAATCGAATTTGTACCTTTAGGTCTTCTTGAATTTCAGCAGTAGCATGCAGCCCCCCAATGGTGCCCATGGAGCTTTGTTTTGACTCTTGAAGTTGTCTTTCACTTCAGATATGCTGAGAGAGAGGAACACCATATTTCTGACAATTCTTATTTAGAAATCAGGCATCTGAGCTACTACAGATTTCAGTTACATTTGGATCCAGATGAGGATCACATAACTTGGATTCATCTCTGTTATTAATTAAGTCCTCAGAGGAATACTGAAAAAGCAAGTATTAAGGTTTCACTGAGAGCAACAGGTTACAGTAGTCTGTTAAACCTTTGCCTGATTTCTTGTAGGAAAGCATTGTGATAATGTATTTAACTAAACATTCTCAGCTTTCTAAAAATATGTCTCCCATGTAAAATTTTATAGCATTTATCACTGCAAATCCTTCATAAATATTAATTTGTTTTTCAAGTATCCCTTTGTAGTAAACAGGTACTATTATAGTCACTTTAGCTTTATATAGGTAAGTACTCAAAAAAAAAATAATCTGTTCATCTGTAGACTCAAGAGTGAGGTTGAGCTGCCCTAGTACTTTATAGCATAGCAGTTTAGATATTTCTTGGTATAATAACTGACAGATATTGGAATACAATGTATTCATCCTGTAGCCATACCAGAGAAGTGATGATAAACACTTTTTTAGGTGCCAGAATGACATCATGGGCCAATAGCTGTATGCAGGCATATACCTGCATACATTCTGTGCATTGTAGCATTGGAAGGGCTTGAGTCGCTGGCTTTTTCAGCACTACACAGAAGCTCCATGTAGGTGCATGAAGTTTATGAGGGTTCAGGAGTGACAGACCAAGTACCTGGAAGAGAGATCCACCCTGGGAGTGGAAGCCACAAAGGAAATGACTTGATTTCAAGTCATTTCAAGCCTCAGGAAATCACTTGAGATACAAATGAAGGCTAGGAGAGTATTGAGGCAGGAGAGAAAAGGAAGTTTGCTTTGAGTTATTCTTCAAATGGGTCTACTTCTGGCTCTTGAGAGAGAGAGAAAACTGAGACAAGTGGTCCATGGACTGAACCAGTATTTCCACTCTTATGGAAGCTGCCATATGACAGCTACCTTCAGCATTAAACATATTTTCTCCTTCTGCAGTTCCCTGCCTCAAAACATAGTCTCCTTCATGTCAGTTCTCATATCTTTCACTTCCACTGGGAAATGAGTGGAAGGACAAATAGCTCTAAGTAGTGCCTGACCAGATGCAGTTATTGTAACTCAGGGGGTACAAGGGTTACAAAGACCACAGGGCAAGAGAAGTGCCTTGGAACTAATGGGGAGACCCAGTTGCCTATAAAGGTAGTAGCATCATGAGGAAGCAATTTTTTGCCTGCCTGTGGTCTCCTGAATGTCAGACTGAGGAGATCTTGAAGAAAAAGATGATGGAGAAGCCTTCTGGTTCTTTGGCATCTAGAATATAGATGTGCAGTACTTGGCCTCTACCTTACTAGACTGGTGGCAACCGAGAAATGTTCCCACTGAACATGGTAAGACTGTCTACCTGACGGTCACCCTCAGCATGGGTGCTGAGGCAGGCTAAGCTAGTTCAGCCATCCCGCACTTCAAACAGATGAAGCACAAGATTTCTCTCTTTTCTTTGCCTTTGACTTTTGTAAGCCTTTTAAGCTGCCTGGCCTGTTTGGTTTCGGTGAATGAAAGCTTTGATTTGCATCTTTGGTTAACTTGGTATGCATTAAGAGTGATTTCAAGATGACTGAATAACAACAAAGCATTACCTACCCAAATACACAATGAAAATATAAACTGTTTCGTCTTAGCAGTGCCGTAATATGCACCTCCTGCTTATCAAAGAATAACAGAGTGTTCTTCACAGGGGTCAGGACAGGAAGGAATGCCTAGTGATCACTAGGTAACAGGGAAGGCTCTTTTCCAGGCAGAAGGACACTGGGAGCCATGGCTGATCCCAGAGAGCAATCAAGCAATCTCTATCAGTGGCACTGCAGAGGCAGGATTCGTGCTTGTTTCTAACTAATGGAAACCAAGATATATTCTTGACATCAGCAATAAAAGTTACAGTGTTATAAAGACACCTTGTTTTCATGGAGGGCAGGGAGTGAGGAGTGGTGGGTTTTTATATACTTGGGTATTGCAAATTAGGGAACATGGGACAGGACATTTCAAGTAAGACTGTTTTTAAAGGCTGGGCTGCGATTTCTTACTGACTGGGAAAAAAATGGTGTAGAAACCACTGATTGTAGAGGGGAAAGAAAACAGCTTTTCTCTTCTGAGGGTCTTTTGACCTATTTTATTTGCATATGAAGTTCAGCGCATACAAGGGTGTTTAGATCTTCCAATGAGAGCTTTAAGAAATGCAAAACTATGTTAATTCAGCATTCTTAGGGTCAGACAGGTAGAGGAAATTATTCTCAGAAGATCAGCCTTGTTCTGGGAAAATCAGAAGTACTGTTGAAGCTTAAGTACAGCTATCCTCTGCTGAGACAACTGGAAAGGATACTGAAGAAGGGAGCCAGAAGAAAGTAAAAAACAGCAGACTGAAGGGCTGCAGAGAACCGAAAGAAGAGGGACTTCATGGCCGTGACATGAGAGTTCGGTGACCCAGTAACCCAGTGGGTTATTTGACTTTGGAAGACTCTGCCTCTAGGCTTTTACAAGGAAGGCTTGTGTTAAGGTATATCTTGCAGTCTTTTAAAATTTATTGAAGAACATAAAGCAGCAAAAGACCAACAGGTGTCTGCTTTACCAATCAAGCTGTCGAGTGATGTCCTGTTTTTGACAGCCTCATCAAGGATGAGCTTCAAACTACAGCCAGCCTAAAAAAGACTTATTTCAAAGGTTTTGAATCTGGACTTTCAAGGAGAGGAAAACTGATTTATTCATAGATATGGCTGAACTGCTGAAAAACCTGCATTAAATTAACCACAAATTTAAAAAAAGCATTACCCTGACTGGTTCACTTTTGTTAGCATCAAATATGTGACTGTAAATAGATCTTGCAAAGCTGTCTTTGTGAAGATGCAGACCTCAGCTCTGCCTTCAATATGCTTGGATGTTTTATACTACTACTGATGTACTCTGCAACTGCAGACCTGCAGTAAGGCATTTCCCAGTGCTGTATCCCACCATTCTCACTCTATGAAAAACCACACATAGCACCTAGTTGCTTCGTGTGAATGCTGAGATGGTTAAGTTGAGCAGTCTGAGAACCTTAAAAGAAGAATGTCACAAAAGCTCTACTATGTTGGTAATATTATTGTTGATGTTGAAAACTTGCTTGGATACTACAGCAATGGGCTCTACAGAACATGCTCCAAAAGAAGAAAGAAAATAAATATTTGCACATACTGGAAAGAGAGTGAGTCAGTAATTGAATGGGAACATTAATCAACACTTAACAATGAGCAACATTGTGATGGGTCTTGCTTTGAGCATGGGATTCACCAGAACTTTCTCCTAAAATAAAATTATAAGGAATGGGCTTTGCTATAAATTCTTTTGCACAAAAGAAGTGCAAAAAAGACGGCATAAAATTGTCATTATTTTAAACTGGGGGCATATTCAAAGGGCTAGAAGGAAACAACTCCTCATTCACTCCTGAGGCCTCATTTGGCTGCATATGGGCTATGGACAGAGGTTAATTTGCTATAAAAACTCTTGGGCCTTGTAACAACTCCTGCCTGGAAAACCATTTGCTGCCTAGACAAAAGGAAAGAAGGCAGTGAATGGAATCAAGGAGGGAAAAGCCAGGAGAAATATTTTTTTAACCATTCCCAGAGTTTAGAATAGTCAAACACTCAGTTTTACCATTTGTCTTGGTTATTCAAATAGTCATTTTGATACCTTGCCGCATTACGCATGCAAGCTGGTAAAATGAATACATCCTGTTCATAAAATGAAACCATCAGTCACAGAGTTGTGTCTCTTAAAAACAGATAAACAGCATTGTTCAAAAATTAGCCAGTGTCAGAAATTTTGCAGCCTTCTGCATCAATAGCATTCTGGAAGAAGTCCAGACCTGTCAACACCGGAACATGTAATATGATTTAGTAAGTACAGCAAAAAAGTTTGTGTCCAGCCCATCCTTAATGAAGATGGAAAACTGTTGGTGTTCCCACACAGAATATAACATCTTTATTTTGCATGTGATTTTATCCTGAAAACATGAATTGTTATTGTGAAATCCATTAGCAAATGTTTGCTAAAGAGGCAGAACATTGTTAAAGTTTTTTACTATGTATTCACTGAAGCCTTCTGGACCATGGTCCTGCTTGACTAACCTGGTCTCCTTCTATGACAAGGTGACCTACTTAGTGGATGAGGGAAAGGCCATGGATACTGTCTATGCAGAATTTAGTCAAGTCTTTGACACCATTTCCCACAGCATACTCCTGGAGAAACTGGCTGCTCGTGGCTTGGAGGGGTGTACTCTTCACTGGGTTAAAAACTGGCTGGATGGCTAAGCCCAAATAGCGATGGTGAATGGAGTTAAATCCAGTTGGCAGCTGGTCACAAGCGGTGTTCCCCAGGGCTCAGGATTGGGGTCAGGTCTGCTTAATATTTATCAATGACCTGGATGTGGGCATCAAGGGCACTGTCAGGAAGTTTACAGACAACACCAAGTTGAGCAGGAGTGTTGATCTGCTTGAGAGTAGGAAGACTACAAAAGGCATCTGGAGAGGCTGGATTGATGGGCCAAGGCCAATGGTATGAGGTTCAACAAGGCCAAGTGTCAGGTCCTGCACTTGGGTCACAACGGCCCCAGGCAACGCTACAGACTTGGGGAAGAGTGGCTGGAGAGCTGCCTGGTGGAAAGGGACCTTGGGGTGTTAGTCAACAATCAGCACATGTGAAGTGTGTGGCTGGAGTATGTTCAGTGCAGATGATGTTCTTGAAGAATATGCCTATCACACATCTACATTTCCATTGAGGTTCCATAAACTGTTGTCACAGTGAGAGTTAGGTGAATTGCCCTGGGGGAAGTAAAATAAATGTTCCTGAAACAATAACCTCCCTTTTTTTATTTTCAAATACTTGAAAGAAAGCACAAGAATATTTAAGCTCTTCTCGTTGTTGGGAAGCTCAGTGTTGATGCTCCTTTGATGGCAATTTGCAGGTTTCACCTGAAAATTCAACCATTTTACCTAAAAATTTCTCCACAAAGTTCAACTTGAGAAAAAGATCTACCCTGAAAATTCCAGTTTGACTGGGAAATACTGAGTCATGATCCCACATATGTCTTCTAAACTATGTAATCAGAAGCTTGCTTTTTCTTATGTCTTTCTTTCCTTATTCAAAATTTGTTTATTGCCTATTATGCCTAAACTGTGTCTCTTTGGTCAAACAGTATACCTGGCACAGATACCTTCAGTTTCCTACTACAAAGCTAGCAACTGGTTTTGGAGCTTGTGAATGAACATAGCACTGTTCACAAAATCAAGTCTAAAATGGCCCCACGGACATCAGAGAAAGCTACCAAGGCATTCAGTGCCATACCACTTACAACAACATTGGACCTAGAAGTATTAACATTACTTTATCTGGAACAATCTGTGTCTTTCTTGTAAATAATTGATTTAATTAATTAAAACCCAAGTAATGTGTTTTATGTGAATTAATATCTTGTATCTGATCAAACGTCAAGGATGATGCCTTCTAGTTAACAGGAAACAAATGGACTTTTATTTCAAAATTAATTGTGATGAGACTTATCATATCTAGGAAATAAAAAGTTGGAAAAGAATTCCTATTTCCAATATTCATTCAGCATCCTGTGGAAGCTGCAGGTATGTGGTAATGATATAAAATGAAGATAGATACATCCTATATTCCTAGAAAGCTTGATCACTATGTAACACTTGGAGAAATACTTTATTATATTAAGGAGATTTTTCCCTGATGCCTCTCTTTCACACATGCTTCTATATATAAGAAACATGTTTGAATGTACATCTAAGGAGAGTCATTTAAAAGTTTCCAAAGGAATATTAGCTGTATATGTCATGCTTTTCCAAGAGATGGTATTATATGGTATTTCTTACACTCTTAGCAAAGAGACTGGGAATGAAATGTAACTGAAGAGCACAGAGTTAAACTCAAGTGTAAATGCCTCCTCCACAGAAGTCCAAGATTGTGGCCAGCTTTGGCGGGAGGCAGGCTCTCAGGGCAAGACAC